>CAWUFW010009429.1:600000-785390 GCA_963921515.1 Calotriton arnoldi | reverse complement strand
TGAGAATATGCCCCTTAGGTTTTACATGTCCTGGTAGTGACAAACAGCTAAATTAATTTTTCACTACTTCGAGGCCTACTCCTCTCATAGGCTAGCATTGGGAATTCCTAAAAGCACTTTTAAGCTGTGAGTCTTGATTAGAGAGGAGTATCTAAATCACATTTCATATCTTTGGATTGGTAAGGATAAATCCTTTTTCGTGGTCAAATTATCTTTGACAGTGCTATTTTTGAAATGGCACTTTTAGAAAGGTCTCTGCTTGTCGTGTAGTTCCTATAGTACCCATGCAGGACCTGCGCGTTTAGATAACATAAGCTGTGGGTTTGGTGGCAGACTGGCTCTGTGCACCCCCACCGCGTATGTTAGCCTGATTTGCATTAGCTAGCTCACAGTGCCACTAGATTCTCCTCTTATCGGGGAGAGATTAGTTTCTGGCAACCTTAGACCATGACAACCCTAATTCCTCAGAATCGTGGAAACAATATACTACTTTTCGCTCAGTCACTCGTGCTTACTTATTCGGTTTGTCTCAGAGAGTTACACAGAATAAACAGTCTGGGCGTTTCAATAAGTATTTATTGAATAGTTGTTATTCTAGTGTAAAATATATGTGCTGCAGTAACCAGCATACAATAGCAGAGATATATTATCAGCAGTATGATAAAAGCAAAGGGATAGAACAGTTCTACCATATTGCAATAATCATGAATACATACATGAGTATAAAAAGCATTATGAAAAGTGCGATTACTCCTACGATGCCTAACTAGATGTACCTGAGTGTACCTAGCATATGTGTAGGTCTAAAAGCCTAAGAGCCAAGAATCCTTCTAGGATTTAGTCGAACCCCCATACCTGAATAGAGAGAGTGTGGGACCCCGTCCTGGTCTCGAGTTGGACACCCCGTCAGGGCTGTGTCAGACCGCTGTCAGCTGGAGCGACTGCATGCAGGAGCCTCAGCGTCTCTGGTCAGTGTGTCCGCATGGAAGTCTCAGTTCCCTCTGTCTTACTGAGGTAAGATGTGGTGTATTTATACCCTGAGGACTCTAGTTGCTTTGTATGGTTTGTATTGGCCCTTGTTAGGCATGAGGAAGACGTCAGGGGTGAACTTTGTACATATATATTATGCAGGTGGTGTATTCCTAGAGAGCCATGCATAATTGATGAGTACAGTGTGGGCCTGTGTTTGAGAAAAACCCTGCTGTATTCAAAACCACAGACTAGATAACGTTCAGCTCTCAGAGCTCGTTGTGTACTAGCGAGGACCAATGTAGGTGAAAGATCATGCCTATATAAGGAATCATGACTATAATAGGACATGTACAGTTATGACCATAATAGGGCATATGCGGCTTTGACCATAATAGGGCAAGAATGAACATAATAGGGCAAGTATGAATATGACCGTATTAGGGCAAATACGAATACGTCCATTTTAGGGCAGGTATGAACGGGTCTACATTAGGGCCTCTATACGGGACTTAGCTATGTGTGCTTGCAGCCTGTCTCTAATACACGTCTGGGCTGGCTGACAGATACACTTTGTGCATTCCCTCTAGACAACCACAAACAAAGGAAGGGTGGTTGTGACAGAGGGCTCATTTGCATTCTGATAACCTTCCTGGGCAGGAAGGGGGAGAGGGAGCTCACACTTGTATCTGAATAGGCTGTGTCCTGTCCCCACAAAAAACTGATTACTCCACACAGATAGCCTGGCAGACATGGCTGGGATTAAAGGGGACCTGTGCACTACAAGGAGCTGCTTTGAAGTTACCACCCCCCAATTCAAAGACACATTTGGGTATAAGTGGTGGGGCTCTGACCCTACCAAATCAGTATAGTACTGGACCTGGGAAGAACTCTGCTGGAGTAAAGACTGCTGTGCTGTAAGGATTGCCACTTTGCCTTGACTAACTGTTCCGAGGAACTGCTTCTCTACTTTGATGAGCTGCCCTGCTGATCTCTGCCCTGCTGAGGTCAAGGACTGGCCCTACCTCACTTGAACCCAGAGTGACTCCAAGGTCTTTCTGGCCTGTTTTCTGAAGTCTCAGGGACACAAAAGACTTCCTTCAATCCTGCTGGTGCTGCTGGACTCTGCCATCAGTGAGTCTTACCCTTGCCTGAGGTGCCCCTCCAGTCCTGGGCCGCAGAAGTGGGTTCTTGCAGCTTTTCCCACATCAACGTCAACACAGCGGTGACTTTGCGCCAATCAGAACCGATGGATCGCCTTCAACGTCGAAGCAGCGGCTGCTCGACGATAGCGATTCTTACAGCCAGCACAGCTTGACACCAACAGACGGCACAACTCGGCATTGACGCAGTGACTGCATTGCAAAGGGGTTCGACACCGGACCCCCCTCTTCCACCTGTGCATGGGGGGTGCATGCAGCCCTCCTGTGCGCATGCAGCCCCTGTTCCTGCACAGCATGGACTGCACAGTACATGCTGTGCAGGATTGTGCATTGGCAGTCCCACGGCGGTGCAGTTCTAAGGCTCACATATGAGCCTTTGTACTACACTGCCAGGGGATCGCCACGCCGCATGCCCGCCATACACAAAATTACTCATAATACGGCGGGTGGGCGGCGGTCTTGTTTGGTGGTGCGGGAGCGGGGCGGTGGTCTGGCGGCCCACTCCTACATTGCCAAACTTGTAATTGGGCCGTTGATGCTCAAAAAAGACTCTCTGAAGAGACGCCACCCAAGCCAGTCTGCTAGACAGCTGTCCGCCCCCCCATTTTTTAAACCACAGCAGCTGATGCAAAGCAATAATCATAATTTAGTTATCTCTTCAGACACTGCACCATTATAGACATGAACAATCGGTGCATCTTCGGTGAATCTATTAATTTTATTAAAAACTGCCAAACCGTTGTAAATCACTGTGTTTAAAGATCGGACCATGCAGTCAGTACCTTAGAGATAAGCACTAAGATTTCTTTATTCCATTCTATAAGGTCAGAAATGCAGAGTCTTTCCAACAGCAAGTGATAATCAGACTGGCAACCATGCCAAAACAACCAAAGTCACCTCAAAAGCATTCACTAAAGCCTAGAATGAAGTCAATAGTATTAAATGAGACCTATGTGATAAACATGCTGAGATGGTTCTATTTGCTTCTAATAATCCTTAAGCATAACGCACAGTGTGAATAAATGAATCCTAACAGTTTGACTCGTGGACTGTGAACAACCTGTCACTTCCCTAGCCTCTGGGGACAGGAGTTGCACTTAATGTGGGTTAACATAGAAATCAAAAATTGTGTGATAATACTGTAATTGCATTTATTTATGCAACTTTCCTATCATGTTGATTATTATCTCTCAGGAAATTGAACAAGATACCCATTTAGAAAATGTACTTATCCATATGTGTTGGACCTGGTGCTCTCTACAGAGATGTTTTGCTTTAACCCCTTCTGCTTTGCTGGGTTCGTTCTGTTGGCATTAAGACTCTGGGCTTTTTACCACTGCTAACCTGTGCTAAAGTGCTTGTGCTATCTCTCTCAAACATGGTAGAAATGGCCTAGACCTAATTGGCACATTTAATTTACTTGTCCCTAGTACATGGTACTGTATGTACCCAGAGCCTGTAAATTAAATGCTACTAGTGGGCCAGCAGCACTCATTGTGCCACCCTCTAAAGTAACACTTTAAAACATGTCTCGGGCTTGCCATTGCAGTCTGTAGTGCAGTTTTAAATGTCATTTCAACTTGGCAAAATAAATCTTTTGTAAGGCGTAAGTCATCCTCCTTAACACTTATTAGTCAACCCTAAGGTAGGCCCTTAAAGCTCCTAAGGCAGGGTGCATGGTATTTATAAAGTAGGACATGTGGGTTTAAGTTTTACATGTCCTGGTAGTGAAAAACTCCAAAAGTTGTTTTTCAATATTATAAGGTCTATCTCTCCCATTGACTAACACTGGGTTATCTTGTTACATTTATTAAGTGCTAACGTTGGATTGGGAGCAGATAAAGATATGCTATTTAGACTCAAAAGAATTGTAATTTAATTTCCTCTTTAATTGTAAAGTCAAATTTTAAGTCACAGTTTGGCATTTTCTTGCCCTAGCCATGTGTGCCTTCTGGCAGTGTCCTAGGTCACATGACTGTGAATGGCTCTGCTGTTGGGGCTTGTGTATTCCTCCCAGACAGGAACACACAGGAGTTTAGATGTGGGCAGGGTGGGCCATCCTGCCAGGATGGCTAGGGCAGATCTGGTCCCTCACCCACTTACCTTTCAAAGAGCTTCCCTCCAGCACACACAAAGGAACTTGACACTAGCCTTTTGTCACACAAGACTTCTTAGAACCTTGACTGGGGAAGGGATGAACTTTCCAGAACCAGATGTGGTGGATAGGACAGTGTGTTCTCACACAGAAACAAAGGCTGTCACCAGGTATAAATATTCGACCCTCAGATCAGCTCTTCAGAACACTTCTGGACCTGTGGACATTACAGAAGAAAATACTGCCCTGCTGCCAGATGACTGCCCTCCTGCTTGATGACTGCCTTGCTGTCTGAGAAGTAAGACTGAACCTGTTTACCTTCAACCCAGACTAATCTCAGTGACTCCAAGAGTCAGTTGGCTGACCTCCAGTTTGAGCTACAGGGACATACACGCTCCAGAGGCCACCCTGCAACTGCCAAGCGGACTTGCTGTTACTGGATCTGCCTGGACCTACAACTGAACCTGAATGAGCCCTGCTGCCTCTGCTAGAGTGAGTTCCTGAACCCTTTGCTGGCATCGGTCTGAGCTCTACCGAAGAAGAAAAGTTAAATCCTGAAGTTTAGGCTCTTCGTGACTGCTAACGGGTCCCTCTGCACCAACACTCTGCTGCCTGTGATGACCGCTAATGCAAAGCAAAGCTTCAGTGAAGACCTGCTCTCCATGCTACAGTGACTGCCTGCGACAACCAACAATGCAAGATCTGCACTTTGCGCTACAGCAACGACAGCCAACTGTGACCACCAACTCAAAGCTCCAGCAACAACCATCTGTGACGCCCGACCTGATCTTTGAGCTGCAGTGACGACAGACCACGCAACTGGCCTGTTCTTCGCACTATAGCGACGACCATCTGCGATGTTCCCCCCCTGCTTTTCGCAGCCTCTTCTACTAGAAACCGAATTCTTTGCACTGGAATTTGAGAAGGTAACTCAGCTAGACTAAGCTGGTCCCTTCGTTCGACCCACGCGGTCAGCTTGAACTTGTGACTTTCCTCCGATCTAGCACAACCAGTGGCGCTTTGTGATTTTAGGCACAATATATACTGAAAAATTTAAAACTGCATATCTCCAATCCTACTAATTGAATTTTTGTCATTGTGGGATCATTTTATTCATTAAAATGCACTCTATTTTTCTAAATCGGATTGGGATTATACTTGTATTGTGTTTTCACATTATTAATGTTTGTGTGCAGCATACGTAATTTACATATTGCCTCTAAGCAAAGCCTGACTATTTTTGTGCTAAGCTACCAGAAGGTCAAGCACTGGTTAATTTAGTGACTTTTGTGATTGAGCCGGAGAAGGACTGAGGTTATTGCCTGAGTTGAGGTCCCACTCCCCCAATCAATAACCCAATTTCTAACAACATGTTAATATCAACTTGTAGAAATATGTTAAAGAAATACTAAAAATGTGATGCCAAACATCGCCTTAGAAAGTGCTCAATCAATGAGGGAGGTTGTGTCCATCTATCTTCTTCGCAGCTTTTAAACAAATTGTCTCTAATCTCAATGTATCTAAACAATTTAGCATGATGAAGACCATATAGAGGTCGAGCAGATAATTAAATATTTTAATGTATTCCCCTTGTATTAATAATGTTAAAAATATACCGATTTATCCAATTAACTCTACAGTTTTTATACACAATAATTGATAACCAATTGGAGCTGCTAATTACTGTATCAGCAACCGAAAGTGAAACAGCACACGGAATAATTGCTTTAGATAGACTTCAGCCATAAAAATAGAGTTAAATTGAATTGTTGGGTGGAACATTATTAATGAAAGACCACTGATTCTACCATGCTTGAATTCCAGCCTGTAACATGTAAATTACGCATAGAACTCAGCTGTGAGCTCAAAACTACTTGTATAGGTATCTTAACAGATCATAATATTGAGGTGCAAACTGTTGAGTGAAATTTTTTAAAATCCTGCAGCCCGAAAGACCCAAGATTTAGGTAAGCAATGGATTGTCTCTAAGTTTGGCAGGAACTTTAGCCATATAACTAGAGTTAAATTTCCTTGTTTGGTGGAATTCTTTTAACCTATTTATCATATTTTCATTTCAGACGAAAGTTGGAGGAGCAAGTAATGTTGGAGCAAGTTTTGAAGAAGTTCTAAATTCTACTGCTCATGCTAGTGCTCAGAGCTGCTCTGTTGCAGAAACTCAATTGCCAGAAGATGAAGACGATATCCAGTGTTAAATTGAATGTATATGTTACTCTTAGCTGAGGTGGAACTGAGTTCCCATACACATGCTAGCTCAATCACATATGCGTACATTCTTTTATCTTGCTTATTTCTGTACTAGAAAATGTTAAAAAGTATCTAAGATGGGTCATTTAGGATAATCTTTTAATTAGGAGCAACTTTACAGAATGACCTCCCAAGGATGGACGACTGAACAATGTTTTTGCTTATAAGTATAAATGTATTTTTAAAATGGCCATTTGTTGTGACAGATATTGTGTGCAATGCTGTACAGTTGCTCTCAGAATATATATTCTGGTCTTCATTTTGATGATTCCCATGGTCTGATTCCTAAAGTATGTACATACATCTCAACTGAAATAGCCAAATGTTGGAACAAAACAGCCAAATTACATTTCATTTGTCACAACTGATATAGACACCTTTGCCAAAGTTCAAAAGGTTGGAATCGGTTCTCAATTCACCTTAATATTCTCTATTCCAGCCTAAATAGATTGCAATGCAAATATAGTTTCCAAGTTTTCTCAATTTAGATTCATCTTCTTCTTCTGAGAGTAAGGACAAGCAAAAGTCTAATGTTGTTCTAGTTTTTGAACAAAACTGCACTAACACATAGAAGCTGTCCATTGGTTTACTTGTAGTTTCTTACGTTCCTCAGAAATTAATGTTGAGATGGGGAATAATTCAACTTTATTATGCCTAAATTAAGACACATAAAAGCTATTTAAACATTTGTTTCATGAAGGTGTTTTAAAATTCAAGTTTTCCGATGAGTTTTGGTGCTCTATATCATATAATCTTACTTTAATACCTAATTCATTTTAATTGTGTGAGCTTTAAGGTACATACAATGATCCAAAGTGAGGGCATGAGACATAATGCACTTTTTATGTGTTCCAACTTAAACTGATGGGGTGGAATTAAATTTGCCCGTCAATATTTGCTGTGAAAATCATCAGTGACTGAAAGAATAATTAATGAACTGGTGTATATTCAAGCTCCCGAGATCTCCCTCCGGCAGATCCAAACTTAAGGAACTCTCAACACACATCAAAAGCCATAGACAGGCAGAGAATTTAGGGATGTGTAAACTCAACTTACAATTTATTTCACAACGTATTTAAAATGTTGACTCATTGAGATCCATGGAAATCTCCCTTAAGGTACTACGACCAGAGAACAAGAAAATCATTTTGTTTCAGGTGTTTATATCATACACTTTTTACTAAAAGTAAATTTAAATAAGAAGAAAAAGGATGTTTAAAAAATAATATTGGCAAATCAGCATAGGTGAAGAAAGGTTACATCTATCACCGATTCAATGTCTCCAAATGATATAATGCACAAAATGATCAATGTAGTTTATTATACTTTTCAGAACAGGGTTGTGCCAACATGGGTGATGCTTTTTTCCGGTATGAGTAGACACGCATAAATGCAAACTGATTCTTCACTAAATCATTAACACTAATATGTGGAAAAATATATGGCACTATATATATAATGCAGATTTAAAGAAAATACATTGATTATACAAATGTGGAAAAAGCAGAGTATGCAGGCTTTAAATTTTGCTGTCAAGATACAAGTTATGTAGGCATGGTGGCATGCATTAACATGGAGATGATTTTGAGACTAAGCTGGGAGTGTGACACGGTGTTACTTGATTTAAAGATTTTAAAGTGCAGAAAAAATACAGTACAATGCACTTATTCAAGCAAGCTGAGGAACTAAAACAAATGCACCGTTTCTTTTTTGCAACATACAAATTGCGGCACTGAAAGCAGAAGAAATGCTACTTGTGTATTTCAATGAAGAGAGAAAAAACGGAAATTTCTTTATATTTTCAGAGTTTACTAGTAGTGACAACATTTCCTCTACGTATTTTAAGGCTTCAGAAAGTCTGATCAAAATGTGGACTTTTAGTCTGACAAATAGCAGACATGCCAACCCTCCCGATTCAGGCGGGAGACTACAGATTTCAAGGCTAGTCTCCCGCCTCCCGATTCCGTCAAGCAAAAACCCGATTACTCGGGGGTTTCAGCTGACAGGGCTTGGTATTGTGTAACGTGGTGTATGCACTGCCAGCAACCTGCTACTGCAGGCCAGTGCACAACACTTGCATCACCCTCTTTCTGCCTGCCATTGCACTCCATGCTTCTGAAAGGTAAGAAAGAAAAGTGCATTTGCGTTTCAAATGTCCGATCCTGCAGCAGCACACTTGCAAAGCCCATACATGACAGTAACCTGATTCAAGGCCCCATTCTCCCGATTTTTTTTCTTTAATCTCCCACTTTGCTCTTCTAAAATGTTGGCATGTATGAAATAGTGTGTCTGACTCATACACTGACGTTCAGGGAGGTTACATAAATCTTATTCCCCAAATGGATTCTGAAATTTGCAGTTGGCTACTGCAGTATAAAATCAGACATTTTAATCATTCTGCTGCCCCAAGTCAAATTCAGGGAGTACATGTAGGGTAATGAAATCAGAAGCTTGTTAATTGAATTGAATTACTGAATTCCAGTCATCAAAAACATGAATCTCTTATTACTTTGTGAGGTCCCTCAAAACACAGGATTTGGGATGGCAGAAAAATACCTTCCTCCAGATCAGAGAATATTACAAAATAATCTAATAAAACAGGATGTGACTTTGAGTGGTCAACTGAGTACTCTTCCAGGGCACCGATGCAAATTTAAATTTGTGACAGATGTTTAAGGTCTGCAGCTAAAATCTGGAATGTTGTGTGGCACGTCCTTCAGATTGGGAAGAACTGATACATGTAGAATGAAAACTGCTGTCTTGTGAAACATATTGGGAGTTGCCCTGTTTACTCCATCCAAACGTCCATTACATTCTTTGAATCATAGTTATCTTATGCTTAAATTACCCCATGTACTATTGGACATAAGCTAATTTTGTCCAGCCCCTGGTTAGGTGCCAGACATAGATTGGTTGCCTAAATCACATTTAGAACGAATAGAAACAAACTATCAACTGATGCAGAAACCCCATTCTCTGAAAGTCCATACTTCACAAAATTAAGGCTGAACTTGAAGGTGAAGTTAAAACATTGATATACCCTTCAACCAATATTAAACATTTATTGTGTCTGTTGAAAATAATTACACTTAATTGTTTTATGACTGTAAAATCACCATTATCAAACAAAGCGACCATGATGTTAACCACTTGTCTAGAAACTAAGTTAGAAATAAGTGCAGGATAATACTTGCTAGAGATTTGAGTGTTCTTTCTACTGGAGAAAGGTGACCTTAAAGTCTCATCTAACCTAGTCACATATATTGTAAAACTTTAAAATATCAATATAACTTGATGATAGGTACCCCAGTCAATCTGGAGTCTTAAGCAATGGGTTTGAACTGTAAGCTGTAAGTAAGAAGTAACTGATGTACCTCTGATATTCTACTAGTCCCTGAGGCAGAGTTTGAGTCTGTACTGAGACCCAAGTTCATCACAAATACAGAACTCCCTACACAGCACTACCAGGCAATTATTCAACAAGTGTGGCATAAATGGAGTTAATCACCAACACCATTCATGAGAAGCACTTTAAAATGAAGAGTGTCCCCTACAGAACAGATACCATATTCAGCCAGCTATGCCTTCTCATACCAAAGTGGCCAGAACTCTTGGAGGAAAGTCCTTTAGGATGAGAGATGCTCTTAAGTAAGCAGAGGCACCCGAAAGAGCTCTGCCCTGATGTCTAGAATTCTCCCTAGGAATTTGAATATGTTACACGTGGACATATTACTCAAACACATAAAAAACTAATTTGAGGGAATACATCTATACATTATGTCAAAACTACAATAATATATAATTTGGTTTACCTATTGAGTGCCATCAAAACACCTTTATGTTCAGTCTGCTCTTCAAAGCATTTTGGTGCAGTACTATTTAACAATAGCAGAGGTTTCAGATTTTCCCTTTGCAGTATTACCATGTCAGTCCGAATTCTGCAGCTCAGGATATCATAGGATAACACTATCCAATCACGTTTTTCACCATTTCAAACTGTCAAACTCGGCGCATACAATTTCTGTACCTACACGCATTTAGCAGATTTAACCTGGAGAAATGTGTGCAGAGAAAAAAATGAAAAAACAATCTTTGTACTGTTGCTAATTCTAATTCTGGTGCAATTCAGGATCAAATCCCTGTTTACACCTGAAACAGGATTACCATATCACCCAGAATATGGCCCTAAATATTAAAAGCATAATTATAGAACGGTTGACCTAAAGATGCAAATGTAACTGGAAGGCTTGAAAAATAAATAATCAAATGTTTTAGAGACGAGTATTCATCCTAAATAGGGACATCTGTGAGATGACCTGCATGCATACATTGCATGTAACTAAGAGCAAAAAAGACAGCGGCTAAATATTTTTCTAGTGTTAAGATTTAATGTGTTAAAATGTTATTCACTGCAGCATAACATTTTTGAAAGGAGGAACATTGTCATCACCATCTCTGCCAATAATATATTTTTCAGCAGCCAAAATGACTATTTGTTATGGGTATTTTTCCTCTCAATTATGCCATATTTGAACTGTAAGGCAGAAGTTGGCATTATATTTAACTGCGTAATTATAATGTTGTTCATTAATAACTATGACAGTAGAGCCTTTTTTACCCATTTGACTTAATTATGCCTTGAATTGGCGAGGATGCCCAAGTTTGTCTAAATTAGTTTTTAATTGTAGTTATATCGGTCTTATTCTTGTGGGAAAAAAACTGTTTAAATGGGGGTGTAAATTTATAGTGCTTCAGGTTGTTAGCACTTTCTATATGCCAATTTCAGGGACCATAAAGCACTATCAGATGGATCGAGTTCCACAACTGAGCTAAGTCAACAAATCTAATACATTCAATGATATGTGAATCTCATTTCGCTCTACAAAATGGACAGATACTATTCCATTTAAAGCCATGAAGGTTTATTAAAAAATAATGGTTTACAGAAGGCAAAAGTCAGGTTAGTATTACATCAGAATAAGAATGTGTATGCTTCAAATAGCATGCGATTCAAATTATATCAGTCATATAATCAGAAAACGATCCAGCATGGGGTCATGTAAAAGGAAAGGACAAAGAAAAGTCAGTCTTCTCACCATGAGAGCACTCTAAGATCTCATGCTCTGCTCTATTCTAATTCTAATATTCGGTCCTTTTCTGCTCAGTTCCGCTCTGCACTATAATGAAAACACAACTCTAACATTTTACCCAAATACACACAGTTCTCATAAGACTGTTCAATCAACTTAAAGCACGATGATACAATTACATACTCAGCAGGTTTCTCAAGGTTTTCTCACTAACAAGCTTCCCTCCCTGTCTTTTAAACTTGCACTATTTGTAACTAGACAAAATACATGGATTTGTCTGCACACTGCAGGTGTTTCTTGAACGCGCTATTCATTAAAACATTCCACAATGATTACAAAGAAAACAAAACATTTCTTCACATGGGAAAGAAGTAAAAAAAACATTGCGTTCAACAATTAGAACTCCAACTTCCTTAAAAATAAAATGGTCATGTGTCACCAAGCGAAAATGACAGCCGACATCAGACATTTTATAATTAAGGCCTTCATCAGCTAATGTCAATCTAAACGTGAATAAACATAATTTATTTTTACAAATAGAATTATGTATCTATGCAATAATTCCATGTTAATACACAACATTTAGGGACCTATTTACGAGCTTGTTTGCATCGTCCTTGCACCACGTAATGTGGTGCAAGAGTGCCGCAAACCTTAAGTCAGATTTATGAAGTCACACAAGGCCACGTTCCATGGCCCTGAGTGTCTCCATAAATCTGGACTAAGGCGTTGCCTTACTCTGCCCTGGGAAATGGTTCCATAGGCGTTGCGTGGGTGTTCCCATACAACACCCATGGTTTTTGACGCATTCCCAGATTTACCAGAACTGGTAAACCTGGGAATGTTCCAAAAAGATATGCTTTCCCTGGAGAGGCATAATGATGAGAAATGTCTTTATTTCTCCACGTTACTTCCTCATTCTATGTGTACTGCATTCTGCAGCACACATAGAAAGAGGAAAATGCCTCTCAGGATTGTTTTTATGCAGGAAGGTGTCACTTCCTACACAATATCAATGCTGCATGCAACCCAGGCATCCTTTCACCATGATGCAAGGGTGTCTGCATTGGCGCTAGGCTGCCAAATGATAACAGCACAGAGGAAAAGGCAGGAATGCACCGTATTACCTTACATACGGCACATTCCTGCCCTTTCCCTGTCATGCAGCGCAGGTAGGGGACTTGCTGCACTGCACTGCATGACTTTTTCATAAATAGGCCCCTTAATATAAAAGTTCCTTCAATCCCGCCCTCCGGTGATTCTGGGTATCATCACACATCACACAATCATTTAATTGAACTGTCCCATTACACAAAAGTTGTTGATTTTCACAATTTCCATCTGGACTCCTCGAACCCTTTACACTTAAAATACACTTTGTCTTGGATGTCATCCATTTTGAGTTCTTCTCTTTTCCTTATTCATCTTCTCCTTCCTAACGGTTGCTTTTCCCCCAAGCAATTCGACCCACGCTTTGCTGAAATCATTTTAATCCGTCTTATAAAAAGAAAAATGCATATCACACAAATCACAATAATTAGTATTGGGGTTAGTATAGTCTTGACGATTCCTTCTCTAATACCACTAAAACACTTGTCAATCTTTGAAAATCCTTTACCTACCACTTCCAAAGCACCTGTCTTCTCTAAATTCTTTACCCCACAAGAGATATCTGTAATGCTAGTTATGAACTTTTTCATCTAGTTACTTGCATCGGGTACATAAGAGCAACATTGCTGAACACGAAGCATGCATCAGACTCCATTCTTTTTTGCTAATAAGATGTCTACCGTAAGCCTTTTCTGTAATACCATAGCTCGTATGACCATAAGCTCTGTATTCACTGTAGTTAAAGCACCAGCTGTGTTAGTAGCCAAACTATCTACAAAAGCAATTTTCTAATCTTCAAATCATTTAAAACTCACCTACAGAAGGCATTTTTGCTCCAAATATATCACCTACTACTTGTGAAGCAATACATTTACTTTTTCCAAGAGCACATACCCTTCTGTCTTTTATGTCATCTACACGATATATAGTATAGGAAACACTAAAGCTAAATAACCACTCCCTATCCAGTTCGGTTGAAGCTGAAAATAGCCTTTCTTTACACACACATAATAGACTCCTCTAATAACAGGTTCTTTTCCGGACAGAACTTGATGACCCATAGCTCTGAACTCTTCTACACAATCACTCCAACATATCATCTCTGGCCTTTGAACGTGATCTTCTTTTCTTACCTCACATACATTTCCTCTCCTTTGTAAATCCAAGCTAAGTTTTGGATGTATTCCCAACTCCCTAACTTCCTCTTCCTCTTTTTTCCAACCAGTCCTTTCTTCTTTCGTTACCTCTTCTTCAGCCTTTTGCTGATTCAATTCATCCATAAAATCTTTCTTAGCCCTATTCAATTTAAATGAAGCTCTAAAGTTATTTGGGATAGTCACCTTAATTTGTGTGATATGCCTCACATAATAATACATTTACTCTAAGACTTCCCCCCCATATTCAAATTTAAAGACTTAAACGTAAGGGCATCATCTAAAGGCATATCAAAATTTGAGAAATAATATTAAAAATTATGTTGAGGATAAAATTAATTCATAATTATACTGCAGGAAAGAGAGTATTTAAGGCACACATGGTGATAGGTGCCATCAGCTGCTATTGAAGCAGGATAACTATCCTGGACAACCATGACTTTGGAAAGCTCATTTAGCAAACTACTATTATAATTTTGCAAACCTTCAGTGTGGTTGGTGCCATAGTTTCTCTCTAGTCAGATCAAAAAGAAAAGAGGATAAAATCAAAAATCTACTTGTTGACACTACTGTGCAAACATTAATCTCTTTCAGTACAAAAGATTAGTTCATATCAGTCCCTAGGATTAAGGAAACTACAACTTTAACTGTATTACTAGAGAGAAATCCTGCTCTTGTACTGTATACCTATGGGAACCTGATATATTTGTCTGGTAAGCTAAGAAGCAAAACATGAACATTTCAAACATAAGGAAGTTTCCCAGTTGAGTTCATTAATCAAAATTGTGTTCAGTCTTTAACTATGGTAGAATCATTCATTGGGATTTTCAAACACATTAGGATGATGTTCGGATTCATCAACTCTCAGACAAGGATCACTTTTAACAAAGTAGGTCCACCCAGAAGCTCAATACATTCGATTTGGCACTCTTTGTCACTTAGTTCTTTTGACTTTTGGTTGTTCACGGTCACTAGCACTCTGTTCAGTTGGCTCTAGTTTTTCCCTGATCGTCTCTGGAATTTGTTCTTCTTTCACAACAGTTTTCAGTCTCTCTCCACTTTTCAGCCACTCTACTATCTGAAGTGCTTGGACCTTCTTCCAGTTCATGGTGCACACACTCAGCTGTTTGATTGATTGGGGTTATTCTTGGCTCATTCACACAGATTGTGCAGTTGTCACAACTTGATCACTCACCATCCCAACTCTTATCTAAATTTTGGGAGGTTTGGCGCCTCAATCTCGGTTATTGTTATTGTTATTGTTATTTAATCTTATAAGGCGCACAGCTACCGCAAAGGTTTCCCGGCGCCGCTTGACAGAGAGAGGAGAAAAGCAAAAAAGTTGCAGGATCTAATTAAAAAGAATTACCCACGAATTATTGGTTAAACAACCGGGGGGCATATTATCAAGGGCTTTATCGCCGCTTTAGCGGCACTTTTTGCCGCTAAAGCGGCGATATTTTTATCGCCCTATTAGCAAGCTGTCGCTAACAGGCGTTAGCGGGCGGGTTTTACATCGCCTTGCATGTCAGCGATAATTATCGCTAATGACATGCAAGGTAGGCGTTCCCCACTAAAAGCGACTGAAAACAGTCGCTAACACAACTACCCCCTATTAGCAAGGCAGGCGAAGCGATAAAATAAATCGCGCTAAGCGCGTTTATCGCTAGATTTTTACACCTGCTACTGAGGGTGACTTACCTGTTTATAGCATAGGGGTGGATTGTCAGGCTAAATCCACCATAGCAGTCAATGCGAGAATATCGCTGGTTTTCCAGCGATATTCTCGCATTTTGCCGCTATCGCTGGAAATATTATCGCTATGGAGATAAACCTTACTAATAGGGTGTTATCTCAGCGATAATTTCCAGCGATAGGCGGCGTTAAAAAAAAAACGCGCTAGGCGCGGTTAGCGATAAATATCGCACTTCCTTGATAATATGCCCCCAAGTTTTTAAATGTTTGCGAAAATTGCTAAGCATGTTTTCGTTCCTAAGAGATAGAGGAAGAGAATTCCACAACTGAGGACCCAGATAAGAAAAGGACCGTCCGCCCATGCTCTTTGTTTTGACTTTGGGACCCTTGCATACAAACTACTCCTCCCTTTGAACATCCACTCTCAGCTTGAGTTTGACTCTGCGATCAGTGGTTGTTGTCACAACTTCTCCACCGATTTGTCTCACTCTCTTGGTGTGGGAGGCATGAATCCAGTATGGCAACTCCCCACACTTAATAATCAGTGTTCCTCACAAGTATCACCTCAAAGGGTCCTTAGCAGCATGGCTCAAGGCATGTTTTTCTGATGCGTTTCTTCAACAATACCTAATCGCCTGGACAGAAGTCATGGCACAGCTCCTATGTTGCAGGTGGAGTCGCCAAGTCAACCTGGTGAGAAACAGAATGGAATCAGCCAATCCTTTACATTAGTCAAGAATTGTATCATCAATTATATTCACAAGCGCAGCAGGTGGGATTCTCATGGCTCTCCCCATTAGCACTTCATGTGGGGAAAGTCCAACTTTCAAATGGGTTGCTTCAAAAGCTCATCAGAACAAGGGGAAGAGCATTGGGTCATTTCAAAGAAGTAGAAGCATACAACTTGGCCATCTTGGAATGTAGAGTACCCTTGATCTGCTCCAATATGCTGGACGCTTCTGGTCGGTTACTACAGGGAATCTCTGGCCAATCTTTTAGGTTACACACAGCAATTTCATGATTTCATTCTTAATATGTTTCCCACCATCAGACTCCAGAGAAACCGGTAATCCAAAATGTGGAATCAATTCCCTCAATAAAAGTTTTGCATCAGTGAAACTGTCACACCTCCTGATTGGGTATGCTTCAACGTAACTGGAAAGGAGACAAACTGTTACTAAAATATAACAAAGTGCATTAAAGATGTGCATTTCATACAAAGTCCACCTGCATGTGAATAAACTGTTCTTGTGCCCGCATTCAACTGCTGGCAAGTGACACACCTTTGAAACTAATTCTCAGCAATGACACGAAAATGGAGAATGTCCCAATCATTTCTGAAGGTACTGTTCATACTGTCTCTACCCACATGGGTAGAAGCATCGAAATGTCAGGCCACTGGGCAAAGCATAGCATCAGGTAAAACAGGTCTCCCATCACTAAAAAAATTAATTTTGCTCCGACTCTACAAATACAGACCTTACCCACTTTCCTTCTCTGACACTTAATTTTGCAACTCTCTCAATTCCTCATAAGAATTAACAGTAATCAGTAACTTGTTTGAAACAGGACCATTGTCAAGTTTACGTTGTTCATCTTGATAAAATGTACAGGAATCAAGAGCACAATGCCTGGTCATTTCTTCCACAAAGCAGTTTCCTCTGGTAACAAAATCACATCCACTCTTGTGTGCTGCACATTTCACGACTGATATCTCTCTAGACAGCTGCAATGCCTCCAACAAATCCATGACATAACTTTTGTTCTGAATGGGAAAACCAGGAGATATTAGGAAACTCCTCTGTGACCACAGTGGGCCAAAGTCATAGACCATCCCAAAACCATGTTGACGATCAGTGTAAATGGTGACCCTCAAAGAATGAGAACGTAGCACTCCTAGTCATGGCTAACAGTTCAACCAAATGTATGGAGGTTACATTGTACAAGTAAGAGACTTCTACAACACCCTTTATGGTGCAAGTGGAATGTGCTGCTTTCAAAATTCTTTGCCTTTCTCTTAAACAAAAGCCATCCAAAAACAAAGTAAAATTGAGCTTTTTCAGGGAGACATCTTTAATTTTAGGTCTTGGCTTGGTGCACAACTCTGTAACATCAAGGCAGTAATGATCAACATCTCACATTTTGAATCACTCCTTGGGAGAGGCAATAGAGTAGCAGGGTTTAGAACATTACACCTCCTACCTACTAAGAGAAACATTTTCTGCTGCCAAAATCACGTACTCATACTTAGTGAGCCTGCCCTTTGTCACGTGCTGAGTTCGAGTGCAGGGCAGTAAAATCTCAACTGAATGTGAGACCATCACAATGGGTATCCTATAGCTATGCCCTTGCACTGTTGGATGCTAACACCTACAGCTGCTACGGCTTTTAGGCATCTAAGAAGCATTGCGGCCACTGGATCGAGAATGGCAGAGAAAATGCCACTATACATTTTGCTTCTCCAGAGATCAAAGTTAACACAGACAGTGTGGATCCTTCTCTCTCATGGCAATAAATAACAAACTCCTTGTTGTAATCAGGCATTAATAGTGCTTGTGCTTGGCAGAGTTTCTCTCTGAACTGTAGGAAGGCGCTCATGCATATGTTGGCCCAGGATAGCGTATCAGTCTCTTCATTATGTGTAAGTTTCTGTAGAGGCTTAGCCACTAGGGAAAAGTAGGGGAATCCTCTGACAACAGTAACCCACCATTCCCAGGTACATCCTGACTTCTCTGTATGTCATAGGGGTATTTACTCTCAAGATTGTGGCGATAAATTCTTTCAACACTTTTCTAGCTCCTTTCTCAATATAGTGTCCAAGTAGAAAACCTTCCTCTGGCAGTACTGATGTTTTGTAGGGGATATCATGTGTCTGTTCTCCTCAAAGTGATTCAGCTTCCTGAGGCTCTAAACTATCCACCATTTCTTGTTTGGTTTCTGCAAACCCATCACTGGTGAGTTGCAGGGACTCCCTGGCACTTCCTTCAAGATGTCCTCTTCTAACATGGATTTGATGAGAGGTATGATTCCTGCTACCGCCTCAGGAGTGGGGTTGTATTAAGGGGTTCAGGGATACTCTGCAATAGGTTTCAATGTGATTATTTTTGGCTCGACGTTTTAAAATCAGTCCAATGTCTTTGCCTGTGAAGACGCAGACTTTCTCATTCACCTTAAAGTTTAGGTCAGGAGGCAAGAATTCCTTGGTTAGGACTGGGAACAACGCAACTACTCCTTCTTGTGATTTCAACTTGAATTCTACATTCTCATTGTGTGTCTGAAGCTCCACACTGTCCTCTGTGCAATACATCACACAATTAATTTTGCAGAGTAAATCCCTTCCCAACAAGTAGACAGGACTTGAGTCACATATTACAAATTGTTGGTCATTTTCAAGGAAACCTATCTTTACAGGGACCTTAGCTGAAAGTGGGTTTGTAGATGCCTACAACTTGGACTTGTTTTCCAGAAATGGGTAGTTTAGGGACGTCTACTGTTCTTACAGTAAAGCAGGTAGTTCCAGTATCTAGCAGAAAAAAATTGCGGCGGCAAGTCCCCTCTTCATCCACATATACGGCCCACTCCGGTCTACCTCTAGAACTGTGCCAAGCACGCAATCCTTCTCCCCTTTCAGGCACCGTCATTGTGATAGATCAGGGTCTACTACAGTGGCAAACACTGTGTACTGTCGAGGTTGTCAGTGATTATGAAAGGATTCTGCTGAATCTTGTAGTTTGGATTTAAATTATATAGCCTGTTTACCATGTTTTGCTGCACCAATGGAGCTTCGGTCACATTAACATTATATGACCATTGAATTTGCATATTCTACATTGACATTGCATCCATATTTGCCATTCAAACATCATTTTGTACTTGATTTGGGATCAGTCTACATTCTCGCTTCCATTGGCCCTCCTTGTTAAAAATATGACAAGCAGTGGTTTTCTTCAGCATGTTTCTGTTCATCCTTACATACAAGTCACGAGTCATTTCTCGGCCTCTGCCTTGTGGACCGAAATTTTTGGCTGATGCCAGCAGACTACCACCCTGTAAACCAACTCCCTGCATGGCTACACCAACACCAGGAACAGGATTAAACCCCGAATCTGCCAAATACAGAACATTCTGACATCCCTTTTGTTCTACTTGAGCCTGTGCCATTCTGAATTTCTTCTAAATCTTCTTCTGTTTTGCTTCCAAATTATCACTACAGTATTTTGCATACCTAAGAATCTCGGCTAAGGACTTTGACTACCAACAAATCACATTCTGCTCTATATGGGAGTTAATTTCTGAACGGATGCAAACAGAGTAGAAACTGAGACAAGATCAAATTAAGGGGGTTATTTATGAGCTCTCTGCATCACTTTTGCACCACGTAAAGTGGTACATGCGTGATGCAGATCTCTCATAAAGATTTATGAAGCTACGCAAAGCCACCCTGCATGGCTTTGAGTAGCCTCATAAATCATGAGTAAGACGATGTAGGGCAAATCTCTGTGTCACCTTACTCTACGTCCAGGAGGTATTCCATGGGCTTTGTCATGGGTTTTCACATGCAACACCCATGGAATTTGATCCTGCCCCAGATTTACAGAGTGATGCAAACCAGGGGAAACGTCAAATCCATACACCTCCTGAGGTGAGGCCCAACAAGGAGAGCTAAGCTTATTTCTCCTCATTTATTCCTCTTTCTATGTGTGCTGCATCTGCGGCACACATAGAAAGAGGAACACGCCTTGTAGGATTGTTTTTGTGCAGGAAGGTGCCCCATCCTGCACAAAAACAACCCTGCCTGCAACAGAGGCACCCGTGCAAGTGTACCTACGTTGGCACTAGGCTGCCAAAATGGCACCAGCACAGGCAGAAAGGACAGGAATGCACCGTATTGCTTAAATTCGGTGCATTCCTGCCCTTTCACTTTGGCATAGGGCAGCGCAGCAAGGTGGCTTGCGATGCTGCCCTATGCCAAAATGCCATAAATGAGGACCCAAGATTCTCCCTTTCCAGATTTTCAACACCACTATGCTGTCTGAAGACTTGCATCAATTTCTTGTAATAAGCATGTACTAACTCTTGGGCCTCGTGCAGTTCTGGTTATTTTGAACAAATCCACCTCTTTCTGCTGGACCTTCGTTTTCAAATGAGCAATTACCTGGTTATACTTGTCTGTCACAGCATGGGAAGGTGCCTGTGTCTGGGCATCTCTCTGCAGGTCATCATTGGGCCAACCCTCAACCACTTTGCATTCTGCCCACAAATCCTTGGGGACCACAATTTCAAAAAACGTATTCAAGTTCACCCATAGCACTTTCAAGATTTTTTTACTCAGATCAGTGTACCATTGTCAGGGTTCTCTCTAAACTTCGGAAACTGATTTGTGAATGAAAAAAGATCAGTGCAACACCAGGGCACATGAACGTCCGCACCTCCGTGCACTTCTTGCAGCAGGAACTCTCCAGCCTCTGAGCCACTCACACTAGCTCTCTCTCCACCCGTTCCTCCTGTGCCCCCTTTTTTAGGTCTCGCCTATGCAGCGCGCATGCGCTGCATAGGCAAAAAGACCTTTTGGAATCGCTTCGGCTTTTCAGCCAAAAACGTGCACGCGTTCCATTGCCTTCAATGGCAACGCGTGCACGTTTGGCGATTCACTTGCGGGAGCGAGCGGCGCCATATGGTAGCAATTATCGCTCCTGGTGCCGCTCGCTCCCGCAAGGGAAACGCTTTCACTTTTTCCAACAGTTTTTTTTTTTTTTTAACTTGAGGCGCGCACACTTGTTCCTCTTACCTCCCATTTATGCTTGCATGAGGCACTAGCAGAATGGCAGGTGAAAACATTAAAATGCTGCTTGGATAGAGGTGGAGGTGTAAGATGGCTGCATTCTAAAACTTTTTTTTTCTTTTGCCCGGGGCTGCCGGACAGGCGGTACTGACCTACTACACTCACAGCCCGGCTCCTGCCAATGTGCACATATCCAGCCGCTTACGAGCCCGAGGTGAGTGGAGGTGCAGGCTGTTTAAGGTGTTAACCTGCCAGCCCATTAGCAGTAATCTGCACCGATATGTGCCAGTAACGCATGCGGGGACAGGCCTCGATTAATTCCCCTGTGGGAGAGTGGAGCCAGGACTGGTCAGCCATCGATCCGATCAGCAGCGCAGATTCATCATTTGCAGTGAGTGTGGGCTGTTTGGGGGCACACGTCTGTCCGGTCCAGATTCCCTCCACCCAGACCAGGCCTCTCCACTCACTACTACAATCAGTGTTGTAAGGGAGCCGGATCCACAGGCAGGCACATACACAGCTGACAAAAATCCCAAAAGGCAAGCTCGAATGAATAAATGCACAGAACAAACACTAACAGTAACAAACGGTTAAGGAAAAAAAAAAACTTGCACTCACAAAGAACAAGCATTTGCAATGCAATAGGTCTCGCATTTATGCAGTTTGAGCTATTGGCATTGTAAATGACAATGCCCTTTATTTAGGTTTTGGTTTTCAAAACATAAATAAAAGGCATTGTCATTTACAATGCCAATAGCTTAAACCCGCGTAAATGCGAGACCTATTGCATTGCAAATGCTTGTTTCTTCTTATTCCCTTCATTGTTTGATCTTCGATTCTTAATTTTTCCCCCCTTTTCCCCACTCTCTTATGCATTCCAACAAATCCTCAACAAGCATTTTCAAACTTAGCTTTCTCATTTTCTTCAATGCATCATCCTTCATCACCATCCTAAAATCCTTTCACAAGTTCTTATTATCGGTCAAATCAATGCCAAAATTATCAGGCAACTCTTCTTTAATCTGGCATGTGCCCTGCAAACGAATCTTTCAGGCTCTCTAATCAAAAACAAGAGTTCAGCATCATTAAATGTTATGAATTCTAGATCAGGAGTCCCCCATACAAGCTCCTCAAATTCTGCTACTTTTACTACATTAATCTCTTCGGATTAAGCCTCTTCTGATTGAGATTGCAATTCTGAAGTTAAAGCTGTAATGACAACAGATGTACTAGGGACATCCACAGATTGTGATTCTGCAATTAAAGCTGTAGTGACTGCAGATGTACTAGGGACCTCCGAAGAAGGAGCCAAAGTGAGAGGGAGTAAACCTCCCTTGAGGGGGCCCTACTCAACTGGGACAGTCACACTTCCTACAAGGTCTGACCCCCCTCCCGTGGCCCACAACTGATCTTAAACTGCAGGTTAAAGGACAACATTGTATGCAGGTGGTTGAGAATTGAGCAATCATCCAAGAACTCATCATCCATGTTGCTGTCTCTCTCAGGCTCTCTCTTTTCATTCCAACCTCGCTCTCATGATCTTCTCACCTCTGTCTCTTCTTTTACAATTGCAGGATAAACACCCACACCCTCAAGCACACTCTCATGCCACCCCTGTTGTCTCATGTTCGATTTTGTCTCCATCCATCTACGGATCTTATTTCTCATTTGCGTCTTATATTTCGGCTTTTCTTTTTGTGTGCAACATGCTCCAATGCATTCAATGCTTCAAAATGTACATGCCTTGGTTGAGGGTTCGTCTCATTCATCACTCTTCTCTCACATTGAAAGTGTCATACAGAGGAAACTGCAAACACCCATCTTTCGCTATGATCCTATTCTATTGGTTGACTCAAACGTGTGTGAAATCCAACATTTGTGGCCATATCGGTTGCGGATGTGTTTTCTGGAGGAGCTTTCGCCCCCTCCCAAACAGGTACATCATTGTTTCCTATATATCTCCCATTTTCATAAAGAACTTCATCTTTGCAACTTTCGAGATATAAACACAGAATTGATCAATTCCAATTAATTGAGTAATAGCTTCCAACAAATGACAAAGCAATACTCAGCTACACAAACACCCAATGTCAACACAACTCCCCACAACCAACCATGTGCAATGCAACACCTAACGACACAATATCTAATCCCATCGTGGCTCACAAGCTAAATAACCACATCTCACTGGGACACCTAATGATGTAACTCACAAGACAGAACACACCGATTCTCACTTCACTCTAATTGCTTTGCCCAAGCAAAAACAGCAGACAATATAACAATCCTTGTCTGCTTTACCTAATGAAAAATAGAACTGACAGTTGCTCGAGTGGCATTGGGAATTGTACCCTCCTGGTCCTACCAAACACACAAGCAAATTCTCAAGCAGCAGGAAACCCACTTTGACTGGTGTGGTCTACTTCTGTGCATGAAGGATGCAATGAACACCAATCTCAGTTAGTACAATCTCACAGTAGATGTTAATAAGTCCCTATCTTTGGCGCAGCCGCAGCACCTCACACTCCATCTCCTCAACCTTAATAGACAAATCAAATTCCACTTCAATATATTTATCCTTGGATCTTCAACTTCAATGAATCCCATAACCTAAACCCTAAACAATAAGCACATTTATCTCAATAAGCGCAAACCATAACATAAAAAAACACTCACATTTTCAATCTCAACATAAAGTCCTTCTTGGGCACAGTTGGAGAGCATAACTCAAAAACATGACAAATCATCAAAATCACACACCACCACAACTCTCGACAATTCACAAATAAAACAGCATAACCAAAAAAAAAGCCCTACTTGTGCTCACACTCATAGGATATTGCAACTGCTTTCAGGAACATTGTAGACAATACAAATGAGACCATGGGAGATCGAGAACGCAAATTTAATTGAGGCAACATTTTAAGTTCGAGAGTGACTTCTAAATCAACCAAGCCCAGTCGAAAACCATCCTCTACTACCAGATTTTATTATCTCTTTTCTAGGTGCTAATATCAGGGACAATAAAACGCTCTTGGATGGATCGAGTTCCACAACTGAGCTAGGTCAGCAAATCAAACACATTCAATAATATGTGAAGCACATTATGCTCCACAAAAAGGACTATTCAATTTTAAACCATGAAGGTTTATTAAAAGTTAATGGTTTATAGAAGGCAAAAATCAAGTTAGTAGCAAATTATAATCATAATGTGTATGCTTCAAATAATATGCAAATCAAATTATATTAAAGTCATATAATCAGGGGACAATCCTGCATGGGGTTGCCTCGAAGGAAAGGACATGAGAAAGTCGGTCCTCTTGTTAAAAGAGTACTCTGCTCTATTCTAAGTTTAATTCTCAGTTCTCTTCTGGTCTGCACTATATTAAAAACACAACTCTAACGTTTTACCCACCTACACACAGTTCTCATAAGACTGTCCAATCAGGTTAAAGCAAGATGATACAATCACATACGCTGTTGGTTTCTCAAAGATTTCTCACTAACAAGCTTCCCTTTGCATCCTTTAAACATACACTATCAGTAACTAGATAAAATACATGGATTCATTTGCACACTGCAGGTGTCTCTTGAATGTGATATTCATTAGAACATTCCACAATGATTACAAAGAAAAGAAAATATTTCTTCACATTAGAAAGAAGGAAAAGGAACACAGCGTTCAACAATTACAACTCCAGTTTGTTCAGAAATAAAATGGTCATGTGTCACAAAGCAAACATGGCAGACAAGATCAGACATTTTGAAATTCAGGCCTGCATGAGCTAATGTCAATCTAAATGTGTCTATTTAATAATCTCAAGTTAATGCAAAATATTTAATATAAAAAGCTCCATTAAAGCAAAAGTGTCATTGTGGATTCATGTAACCACAGTGCAATACACATTTATAGCCATGAACTGTGGATCTCTAGGGATGAAAGCCCCTCCCCCCCACACACAAAGAACTGCAAAATGAGAAGGAGGAAATAGTGCTGAGTCACTTCCATGTGCTTTCACGTGCAGTGGACTATGGTAGGTAGTAATTCACTCGCTGTGAGGAGATCAATAGAAGAAAAAGTGTGACACAAGAACCTAGAACATCCCTGGCAGGTACAACATCCAATTCCTAGTATAATTTAAAATGAATGTACGCGAGGGCACAAGGGTGATGCAACACTAAAGCTATATTTATCAAGCCATGCACAACACAGTGCAAATTGCTGCATTGCATTACTCTGCCCCAAGGAGGCGTTCCATGGTTGAAGCGTGGGTGTTCCCACGCATCCACCCATTGATTTTGGTGCATTCCCAGATTTACCATTAGTGGTAGAGCTGGGAATGCGTCAAAATGCTATGCATCCCCAGGGGAGGCGTAACGAGGAGAAATAATATTATTTCTCCTCGTTCTTTCCTCTTTCTATGTAAGCTGCATTCTGCAGGACAATAGAAAGAGGAAAATGCCTCAGAGCAGGTGGCCCTTCCTACACAAAAACAATCCTGTCTGCAACGCAGGCACCCTTGCACCACGGAGCAAAGGTGCCTGCGTTAGCGCTAGGAAGTACATTATGCGCCAGGGCAAGGAAAAGACAGGAATGCGCCGTATGATGTTAAATATGGTGCATTACTGCTCTTTCACGGAGCGCAGCAGAGTGGATTGCTGCGCTGCGCTGCACTGTTTGAAAGTTTGATAAATCGGCCCCTAAATCTATACAAATGCATCCAACATGAGGCATATACCACTCACTTTTCCATAGGTTTGTAAGCAAAAAAGACAGTGATTAATCAAAAACCTGTATTTTCTTCCATCTTCATTGCACCATCTCACTAAAGAGCACATAGTAGCTGTAATATTAAATTTAAGTCATTGCGTTTGGCTGAAGGCAACATCCTAGCTCAGCCTAGCAAAGAGGCGCCCATGCACTGGTGATATACCAAGCAGGCTGGGGAGCCTTAGCAGCCATATTAATGTGCCAGGCTTTAAGGAGGCAAACAAGTTTATGAAAAAAAAATCAGCACTCTTCAGAAATATTAGATTTGTTAGCCTTACATTATAACTCGTTATCGACAGTAGCCGATTGCCAAGCCATCACCCAGATTTCCCCCAACCCATGCAATTTAATGAAAAAATATTAAACGAGATAGGTGGCAAATAAATGTATTTTTACAAAACTATTTTTAAAGGATGGGGATTTTAGGGGTTCAAGGTAGTAGTCAATTATCTATATTCTTAGCCTTTTCTTACTCATGAAATGTAGGACAGCTGTGACATGAAATTGTTTTGTATGTTTTGCAGTAAATATTTTCCACTTGCAAATTATGTGATGGGATTAACCCCAGTATGTCTGTTATAATAATTGATCAGAAACCTATTACAAGTAATTCATTTTGTTATTAAACAAATACGGGCTGTTTTTATATTCCTGTGACAGTAGACTTGTATTGCAGTATCTATGTGCAAACATCTGTGAGTTTCACCAAAAACCTGAATTGTTACAGACCGGTAGTTCATGTAAACGATATTAAAGTGATATTCTTATTGAAAGGAAGAAATCTTAAATAACTGTAAAGGCTTCTTTTTACTTGCATGATTTTACAAAACAATAATCTTTTTATTTTTTATTAGTGTTGTCTGAGAAAAATTGTGTAATTTGTCTGCACTGTAACCTTCATTATACTGACATTATCACACACACAAGTAGTAATTGTCATTGTCACAAGCATGGACTCATAGTGGTCTCCCATTGTCCAATGGATTGCAGGAACAGCTTTCAAGTATCGTTGAACATGTCACAGCAAACGCGAGGCAGCAGCTATGCATACTTGTGGCATGGAAAAGTGGTGGTGTGTCTCTGATAAAAAGATTCTACATTTAGCAGTTTGTATTAAGAAAGAAGTATCTCCCAAACACGATAGGTAGAGTCATGAGTTATCAATTACAGGATGTGTTTTTCTACAAAGACTAAGGGGCAATTTATGAGAGACTTGCGTCATGTTTGCACCACGCAAAGTGGTACATGTTTGACGCAAGCCTCCAAGTCAAATTTATGAAGCCACGCAAAGCCACATGGTGCAGCTTTGAATGGCTTCATAAAACTGGAGTAAGCCAACGCGGCACAAAGGGAGGCATTCCATGGGCGTTGCGGTGGGAGTTCCCCTGCAAAACCCATGGTTTTTATGCATTCCCAGATCTACCAAACCTGCTAAACCTGGGAATGCGCCAAAAAGATATGCTTCCCCCGGTAAGGCGTAACAGGAACATATATGTTTATTTCTCCTTGTTTTTTCCTCTTTCCATTTGTTTGGCATTCTGCACCATACATAGAAAGAGGAAAATGCCCCTATGGATTGTTTTCGTGCAAGGGTGCCTGCATTGGCACTAGGCTGCCGAAATGGCGTCAGTGCAGGAGGAAAGGACGGAAATGCGCCGTATTGCTTAAATACCGCACTTTCCTGCTCTTTCCAAGTGACGCAGGGCAGCACAGCAAGATGACTTGCTGCACTGCCCTTCGCCACTATTTTCATAAACATGCCTCTAAGAGTCATTTACTGTCTGGCGTGTGTACTGCCAGGTCACAGGAGGCAAATGTATCAGTTCCAGTTCCTTTTATAGAGGTGTGCATGCTAGATTTAGACGTTTCTCACCTGCCTGCCGCTATCTGTGCCTTCAGTGGAGCTGGTGCGCCTCCATTGATGTCACAGATGTTTTACCAAGCAGGCACCATGTTTGATGTGCCAGTTCTGTAAAGTGTATTGTTTTTAATAACAAGCTCTCAAAGCTGGAGCTTGTTATTGGAAAAGAAAGCAATCACTGACCCTGATTTGCTGGCGGTCCGAACTATGGATTGCCATAAATAAGACGGACCTTCTGACATACACTCCCTGACCACCTGTCTGGCAAAGGAGCTGTAGGTCAACATTTCAGGCAGCTGAGCCAGCTGAGGCACCACCAGCTGAAAATCTGCTTCATCCACCTATATATGTTGTTGGGAAACAGCAGGTTTGGTGGCCAGGACATCTGTTACTCCTTGGTAGAGGCCCATTATGTGCCATACTCTACATGACAACCCAAGTCTACATTGGTAGCAAGTCATTGGTTCTATTTTACATGGAGCTTAATTTATAAACCAAAGGGCCTCAAAGGAGAGTCCTCAGGCAACTGGCAGACAGTGAACTGGTGAGATGTGATCCCATTCATGGCGATGTGCAAGGGGATTTGTAGCTCTTTTCCGAACATTCTGGAATTGGCACAGAAGGTGCTGAGGTGATACAAAATATTTTCACTTAGTATAGTCCAAATAGGAGACATCAAAATACCATTGTACTTCTACTCCAAATGAAAATTCTAAGAAAAGGAAAGAGTTGCCAAAGAACTATTAAGAGGTTGACGAAGGATGTGGCTATTGAGTTGAAGTCAACATCCAAGGAGACTCTGAGACTCCTTAAATAGTTGGAAGAAATGGGAGGAGGTCTCCATCAACCATTAAGAAATAGTCAGGAGCAAGGCCAAATGCAACACGTCAGTGCTCTCAGTCTTGTTGTTACTCAGTTTCAGATGATTCTTGATCACATGATCATCAATAGTGAGCAGGCACGATACTAGTGTGCAGGAGTCTGACTCAGGTGGCTATTTCAGTTTCAGGATCATCTGGTGGTTGTATAAGTAGCTCTAACATGAAAGCCAAATGGTCAGTAACATCAATTCACCAAACTGCTAATGGTAGCAGAATGACCTTATAAGCCCCCTTGTGATGTCACAGGAAGTGACACCACAAGGCCTTTGACAACAAAGACATCAGAGGTAGGAAAGTGATATGACTCTTAACCCTGAAGGTATCACATGGAATGATGTTAGAAGGCAAGTAACAACATTTTCAAACGTCATTATAATTCATGGAGGTGGACATTTTAAAGCGTGCAGGAGTTTGTTGTTTTACTCTAAATGCAGTGTTTATAATGAGAAAATGCAAACCCAGTTTTACGAAGACACTCCTCTAAAGATGTATAATTTAAAAGCACATTCAGCTTTCCTCTTTCAAAAGTTCATTCCAAGTTTTAACTCCCTCCTTCATGCCTCTTTGAAAGCAACAAAAAAACTGTTGAAAGAAATGTTTGAATTAAACACAATCACTAGCAATCGCTTGGGGTTACATTATAGACCCTTGTTTTTCATCCACTATGCTATTCTAGATAGGGACCAGCCATGCAAATCAGCCTTGATCCTGCTCCAGTAGGAACAGTTTAGGCTGAACTGCATGTTTAGGTCACTTCCAGATGGGAACACAAGCAACCTCAGACTAGTTTCAGTCTACTAAGGCCTATAGTCAGGCATAGCTTGAGTTATGTGGCACAGTAAGCACCGGACCAATACCTGAGTTTAATCACTTTTATTATGACATTTACTACAACACACAACAAAGTGATGGAAGGAATTCTTGAATTAACACCAGCCACTTGGCGAGAGCTCAGATCTCACATTCCAGACCATCATTTTTGCCTCAATGTGATTCTAAACTGAGACGGGGTGGAAACAGTTTCATTGTGACTAAACCTAAATAAAATAATAAACAGCATAGCAGCATCCACGGAACATCGCAGCAGGACACGAGAAAACTGAAAAACTGTTGCAAAATGGCACTTTTTAGAGGTTTGTGAAAACTAAGCAGATTTGCACATTCCAGGTAAAAAAAGATAAAATTCCAGAGGCTATTAGCAGCAGTAGAAAAAGCGTAGGTGCCTGAGCCTGAGGATTTCAAAATGTAATATTACCATGCTGTGGGTCAGTCACCTACAATAGATTCTCCAGCTAAAAGAAATAGGGAAGCAAAGCAAGCTTGTAGACCTTGGGTATATTGCTAGGCCCAGATTTAAAACACTGGGCCTCATTTACGAGGCCCTAGCGGCACTTTTGTGCCTCTGGAGCGTAACTTTTTTGACGCTCCAGTGGCACAAGGTGCTGCAGCATATTTACAAGGCCACGCATGCCACTTTACATTGCTTTTCATGGACTTGTAAATATGTGCCCTTTTCACGCAAAACACTGCATGAAAGGGGCATTCCATGGGTGTTGCTGTGGGTGTTCCCGCCAACACCAATGGAATCTGAAGCATGCCTAGAGTTACCAGGAATCGTAAACCTGGGAATGCGTCAGATTCCTACGCCTCCACACAGGAGATGTAGGAGTGGAGCAATGAGAAGAAATACTTTTATTTTCCTCGTTTTTTCCTCTTTCTATGCAAGAAAGAGGAAAATGCCATCAAGGGAGACCTTCCTGTACAAAAATAATCATCCCCGCAATGCAGGCACCCTTGCAACATGACGTAAGACTGCTTTGTCGCACAGCTGCTGTTTGTGCGCTTGCGCAGGGGAGAAGGACAGGAATGCACCATATCTGCCCAGGAAGGCCTGCTGCACTGAAGTGCGTCAAAAGTTTGTAAATGAGGCCCACTGTGTGTCGGGCTTTCATCACTTTTTTAAACTCTGATCCGATCAAATTGGCTGGGTTGGTATTTACAATCCAACATAAATCACAATTTGCATCGGGTGGTAATCGAAAGTAATGTGTTGGAAGTGGGGGTCCTTATCCCTCACCGCCGCCACCAAATGCTGGAGGCGGGAGTCCCTGTCCCACACCGCTGTTGCCGGGTGCGAAATCCGGACCCCTTGTTTCAACGTTAGGCTAAGTAAGGACACCGTCTGAGATAGCCCTGCTCACCCCCTTAGTAGCTTGGCACGAGCAGCCAGGCTTATCTCCAAGGCACGAGTGTACAGTATGTGCACCCACACTCACAGCAACCCAATGATGTCACCACAAATAGACTCCACACGAGTTTTTATAAAACGAGTATAATCTTTATACAAGAAGATATACGATATGAACACACGTTACAAAACCAACATATAATAATGGGTAGTATTCCTCCCGGTGGATTGGTAGGTTCTAATCCCAACCACCGCTTCTAACCAACAGTTAAGCTGACTTCTAACCGTTTCCAAAAGGTTAGGTAGGTCGTATTGCTAGAATCACACACGTTGCAAAAGAAACGAAATACTGCAATGCGTAACGATATACTCCTGAACTGTGCAATAGAGAAACATTGCCATATGTAGCGCCACAGTCATGTACTTTGCAATAGAAGGAATAATGCAATGCGTATCACCACCAGCATGCCCTGTGCAAGGGAGAAACAAAGCAATGCGTCACGCTACAATCATGTACTGTGCACTGAAGAAATAATGCAATGCGCAATGTTATAATCAGATACTGCGCGATGAAGAAATAATGCAATGCGCCACGCTTACAATCATGTACTCTGCAAGGGAAAATAACGCAGTGCGTAGCACACCCAGCATATAGTTCGTCAGGCACAGATAGAGTCAGGCGTCAAACGACAGTTCGATAGTTCGTTAGCAGCAATAATGCAAAGTGTAATACGACAGTCTAGGTGCTCCGTTAACAGTTGCCCCCGACATGGATCAATGATGACACAAAAGTACCGCTTCTCACTCCGGCCCCAGTACTGCCCCTCCTTGGGCCAGCACGGGCCTCGATCCGAGCCGATGCAACAGGCTCACGCAGCTGCCAGGAGCGAGAGGCCGAGAGAGTGTCCCTCCGAGCCCGCACCCCACCCCAGGTGGTGATCCACGTTACCTGGGGGGGCGCGACCCCACTCTCCTCCCCTCCTTCAGCGACTTGGGCCTTGATCCAGAACTCCGTCAATAGGCACAGCGAGCTCGGGCCGGCGGCTCCGCTCCTCCGGGACTGCCGGTCCGGGCCGCTACTGTTGCACTCCGAGGGCCCAATGACCTGGCCCTCCTTCTGGCGGTCTCAGTGGACACCGAGACCCGCCCTCAGCACTTGTGGAGACTTACTTCGATTTCGGTGCACACGCTACCCGGGCACTCCTCACCAGCGCCTCTGGTTGCACCGCAACACGCACTCTGCGTGTCCGAGACTCGCCTCTTCTTTGGTGCACACGATGACCAGGCGATCGTCACCACTCCTCGGCTTGCACCTCGAAACGCACCCTGTGCGTCCGAGTCTCACCTCTTCTCCCGGTGCACACAACGACCAGGCGCTCTTCACCAACGCCTTGGCTTGCACCACGACACGCACCCTGCGCGTCCGAGACTCACTTCTTTTCCCGGTGCACACAACGACCAGGCGCTCCTTACCAATGCCTCGGCTTGCACCACGACACGCACCCTGCGCGTCCGAGACTCAGTTTACTCCTGCGTGCCCAACTTCTGAGGGTCTCAAGCTGCAAAAGCACTCGCACACCGCATTGCTTGGGACTTCTCCGGAAACTTTTATGTTCCTGTGTTTCCAAACAGGGAGCCAGCTCACCTCGGGCCCTTGGGGTTCAGGACACAGCACAAAGCACAGTCCTGTTCAAGAAGGGGGGGACACCACCCACTGCAATGTCCCTTCAGTCTCTTCCTTAGTAAAAGCTACAAACTGCAGGCCAGCCCCAGATCACGAAGCAAGGGTCAGTTCTATCCAGCAGTCTCTTCAGCAACTTCTTCCTTGGCAGAGGTTCTTCTTGACCACAAAAGAGGTCAAAGCCTTTGCAGACTCGACCTGCCCATTTCGCCATTCAAAATTACACCAAATTCTAGGGGTTTCAGTTCTCTTAGTTATACCCCTTCATGTCTTTGAAGTTCGTTGTGCACAGGGGTCCCTGACCCCTGCCTAAATCAGTTCTGGGTGTCTCCCTCCCAGTGTCACCTTTCTCCCTTTGATACTGGGGGTCTGGACACTTAATCACTCAGCAGGAGATGGGTCAATTGTTTTATAGCTGCAACCCAGGCCTCTTCACCTCCCGGGGTTTCTCCTTGCATACTCTCCAGATGCAGGTCAACCAGGTGCCATCTCACCCCCTCCCATCTCAGATCCAGACAGTCAATCCACATTCAGCAGAGACACACAGAAATGCTTAAAGCACAAAACTCAGCCACTTTCTAAAAGAGTGGTTTCTGAACACACAGTGACAAAACCACTTTCATAGAAAGATGTGTTATGACACTGAGTTCATACATACTAAACTTCACCTCTCCATTATAAACTTATAGGAAACTAGGCTAACAAAACACCATACCCAGCCTCCCCCATTCTGTCCTATGGGCAGAATGGCCTTTCACCAGTGAAAACGAAATGGAGTGTTTTTTCACTGTCAGGACATAGCACACACCTCAGTATATGTCCTGCCTTTTACCTACACTGCACCCTGCCCAGGGGTTACCTGGGACCTACCACAGGGGTGCCCACAGTGTACGCAAAAGGGAAAGTAAGGCCTGACAAGTGGTTGCACTTGTCAGGACAACATGCTAACTTTGCAAACGGCGCGCAGGCCCTACACTGAAGGCCTGAGTTCCCTTCTCTGCGCGCCTTTGCATTACTAGCCCTTGCACACACAGTGCACATCACTAGGGACTTTTACTAGTAAGGCAAACATACCAATCATGGCCAACCAATTAACATTGTACTTTACATAGGGAACCCTTGTACTTTGACACTGATCAGCAGTGGCAAAGTACCCAAAGCATCTAAATTGGCAACTCTATGTCAGGAAAACGGTCTAGGGGGAAAGAAAAAAGTTTAGGGAACTTTAGCCAAAAAGGCCAAGTCTTACATAATGCATCACAGCGCAATGCGCTGCCTTGTATTTTTTTGCATCAAGAAGGCATTCCATTGGTGGAGCATGGGAGTTCCTGTGCATTCACCCATGGATTTTGATGCAAATCCACACCTACAAAAACCTGCAGACACAGCTTAGGCCCATGGTTCTCAACCTGTGGTCCGGGGATCCCTGGGTGTCCGGAAAGCCTACTCAGGATATCTGCTACTGCTCAGAAAATTAAATAATATTAACAGAATAATAAGGTTTATATAAAAAAGAAGCAAAATTTAAAGTTGACAAATTTGAAATGTTCTATAAAGGAGAAGAAATTTGAAATTGGAGGCTAAAAATTAAGTTAGTATCTTCAGATTGATTGGTGGGAGCAGTGCATGTTAATCAAACAGAAGATAGTATGGACGATGAGTGACCTCAACTGAATTTGGAAAAGCTCCAACCTTCCCAATAAAATTAAAATTCAGATTTTTTTTAATATATATTTGCTTGTGAATAAAATAAAATATTTAATCATTTATATATTTGCTTGACGAATGCTTGCTTCTTTATTTTGTGTGTATTATTTTGCGGTTCAAATGATCGAAAATGCTAATGCCGATGTCCCCGGTTTCAGTAATGACTCAGTAGGGGTCCTCAGATTCAATGATTCAGTGGGGCTACCAGATTCCACTAATTATGAAGTGGGGGTCTACAGAAGTAAAAGGTTATGAAACGACTGGCTAAGACCTCTGATCCTTATGAATAATATCCCCATTTCCTGACCTTCGCTGATCTTTTGATTCAGTGGAAACAGCCACAACTAGTGTACGATTTATTAAATATGTCACGTGTGAATTGGCTTTTGTACTAACTTGAAGCAGCAGCTTCTTCGCAAACAAACATCATATTAAAAAAATAAGGCACTTAGGGTCAACCATTTTTATAGATAACCACCCTGAGCACCCTGACTGAGTGGTACCATCTCTGGCATTGCCAGCATCTCCAGCCTTGTAGTCCCAACAGTGGTGGACTAGAGGATTGAGTTACCGCAAAAAAAAGAACTTTACTTGAAATCAGTGTCTGTTGCGAATGAAGGCTGTTACAAAGACTTTTTGCACTGATCCTTTGAACTTTAATATTTGCAGTGACTCCCTGACTTTTAACACATTTGTACCTTGACTTTAGTTTTTTTTCCCTTGTATTGTATCGTATTTATTATTGCAATGGCTTTAATTAACTGAACAAAAAATATATCTAGGATCTAGTATCTGTAGACATGGATTTGTGCCAAAATCCTGCACCTCCTTGCACACAAACTATGCTGACCACAATACAGACACCCTTACACTGTGGTGAGAGGGTGTCTGCTTTTGCACATGGCAGCATAAAGTGTGCCTGCACAGGGAGAGAGCAGAACAGCGCTAAATCTTTGTATAAATCACACTGTTTTGGTCATTCCCATTCATGCAATGCAGCACAGCAACTTCATTCGCATTGTGTGTCTTGTTTGTAAATCTGAGCCTCAGTAAATACTGCCTGCTAACTTAAACTGGCAGCAAAGTACAAACAAAATCAATGTAAACAAAACACAACATTGGTGGCATGATCCAGCTTTGCCCCCCCCCCCAAACTATCACAGTAACATCATAAACAAGCATTGGAAATGCAACCGGTCTCGCATTTGTTTGAGTTGGAGCTATTGGCATTGTAAATGGCAATGTATTTTTCTTATGTGTTATGGAGTGTTTGTATGTGGTGTGTAGTGGACCTATATGGGTTGGATTGGATTAGTTAGTTGTGTAATTGTGTGGTGTGGAATTGTGTGGAGTGGATTTGTGTAGTGGCATTATGTGGCATGGTGTGCTGTGGAAATACATGGTTAGCAATTATGTGGCATTCAGTGTAGTGGCATTTTGTGGAGTGGGATTGTGCTTTGTCGAGTGGTAAGTAGTTCAGTTTAATTAAGTGTTGTGCTTTTGAATTTTGCAGCACGATGTGGAATTGTGTGGTGTGGATTGGATGTATGTGGTGTGTTGTGTAATTGTGTTGTTGAGTTGTATTATGTGATTTGGTGTTAAATTATGTGGTGTGGACTGGAAATGTGTGGAGCTGAATTGTATGGCATGGAACTGTGTGTATAGCTTTGCGTTTTTGGTGACGGAAAAGAACAAATAGGTAGGAGCTCAGCATCAGATCTGTATGTTTAAAAAAAAGGAAAGAGTTGGAGCTATTGTGTTAGAAGGTGGTTCTGACACTATGGGCCGCCCGGATTTTTTGCTTTTTGAGCACCTAGGTGTTGAGGTTTTACTGTGGGAGAGCCTCATAAATTGGGACTCATCCACAGTGAACTCATGATGAAAGAGACTGCATGTGGATTTTACTGGTGTCCCCCTAGCTTGACTAGGCCGCTGCGCAGCAGCTGGAGTAAGGGGCACCGGGCTGGTTACATGCAGACACCTGTGTACATGCGTGTGCACACGTGTAGGGGCTGCGCAGGGGAGATTCTTGGCGTGCGCAGTCCAGGAGCAGCTACAAAGTGAATGGTGTGGCAGGACTTATGCAGAATTGGGTGGTGACACGGAATAGGCCTTATACACTAGGAAGGAACATGCCGGGAAAGTCAGTGTGCTTTACTGTGTTTTTCACTTCATTATTCCCCTATGGGGATGTGGAGCCCATGTGCTAGATTAACTTCCATAAGGCCTACAGATTCCAGACACGCACTAAAGTCCACTGTAGCGGATGTGAAAAGAAGTATTCTGCAGAGTCCAGAGTCATATTTGTACTGCTTTTGGGTCATCCAGAAATGTTACATCTCTCTGAGTCAGATCATAACCAGGGCCTGGCTGGGGGTTGACCTCAGCAGGCTGGATTGATGACCTTTCCCTCCCAGAGCGAAGACCTCCTTTCCACGAAGGGAAGATAGGCGGAGCTACAGGCTCATCCATCAGCAGCTATCACTGGGTGCCAGGCACCAGGCTGCACCTAGGAGGGAAGGGCTCTGGTTTCAGAGACCATGTGGCCAGAGACCCTGGACGACGCCATTTTGAACCAGCCCAGAGGCTGGACAAGAAGGAGGGAGCAGAGGGCAGGGAAGTGATGTGGCGCTGTTGGATAGGACCAACAGAGACTTCCTGCCAGCCCCCTACTCAACTTTTAAAAAGTGCTTGCACAGGAAGAGAAGCTCTCTCTGGGGTGTGGTCTGCGGAGGCGGAAGGTGCTGGAGGATGGCAATGGGCAGTTGGAAGGAGGTACCCCCTGACTGCCCCCCAGGCCCCTAACAGCACCAGAAGAAGAGACCAGGACCAGTGCGCAGACGCAGGGGCCTCTGCGCAGGAAGAAGAGAGGCCCAGGAGGAGAGCCAGGCGAAAGTCTGGCGCAGGGAGCCAGTGAAGACCGCTCCCTGCAGAATGCCCCCTCTTGGAGACCTGGAGGGCGAAGGAGAGTGCTCCCATTGGCTGGGGGCCACCGCAAGGAGCAAGAGGACGCGAAAATGGGGCAGATCGGACCCCCAGGGGCTGAGATATGGCCCCCAGAAGGTGAGCGACCTTTGACCCCCACGAAGAGGAGGTCGGGGCCCGGGAGCCCATCCCCGGGCCCCGAAGCAAAGCCGGGAGCGCCGTCGCGCTCCCCGTGAAGATTGTGACCTCCAGGGTGCCAGGAGCCCACCCTGGCCCCCGGTAATGAGGAAGGAGGAGGAGCGCCGTCGCGCCCCCCCCCGTGAAAATGAGCCCCAGGGGGCCCGGGACCCCATCCCCGGGCCCCGAAGCAAAGTCGGGGAGCGCCGTCATGCTCCCCGTGAAAATGTTCCCCAGCGGGGCGCCAGGAGCCCACCCTGGCCCCCGCCGACACGCCCTGGCGTGTGGTGGGAGAGTGCCGTAGCACTCCCCCAAAGCCCGGAGAAGACTGCCCGTCTGCCCGCAGAGCGGGCAGACCAGAATGGAGTTGCCGGCTCCCGCGGCAGCACGCGTGGGTGCTGGCCGGGCGGGGAGCTGGCGGGGGCAGCCAGGGGTGGGCTCCCCGGGCTGCCCTCCAACGCATGGCCATGTGGGGGTCCCGGGTGGGACCGGGGCCCCCGAGGAAGACCACAAGCGGTGCAAGGGGCCCGGGTGGGACCGGGCCCTGAAAAAGAGGAGGAGTGGCCGGGGGTGGGCTCCCCGCGCCGACTACACTTACCTGGGGGTCCGGGTGGGACCGGGCCCCCCAACAGAGCCAGTGGAGAGGCGGTGAAGCCACCGACATCGAGGTGGAGATCGCGGCTCCTCCGAAGCAGCGGGGGAGCCGCTGCTCTAAAATTCAACAACGCCCATAATGCCTTGCAGGCCAGGACCGGCCTGCAAGGGCAAACATCGTGTTCTTTGCTTGTGGTGGCCCCAGGAGAACGGGGTCACCACCACCTGTGTGCTGAGGTGCAGGGGGAGCTGCAGGAGAGCGCAGCCTCCCCCAGCACGAAGAGTGAAAAGTCCCACCCTACGTTTCCTAGGGCTTTGAAAAGGATAACCCCTCAAGGGCTCAGCCGGCTTTATTACACCTTCTGGGCTGGAACTTTTGTTCTACAGCTGAGGGTGTATTGCGAAGTGCTTCATGGAGTGAAGGGCTGAGGTGGGGATGTCGGGAGAAGGGCATCCCCTGGAGGTGAAGAGGTGTCATTGCACCAGAACTGCATTTACTCACGGTTATTCCTTTTTAGAGGGACTGGAGGTCACATATGTAATGTGAAGTACCTGTGTAAGGTGATGTCATAAGCAAAGTGGGTTATGTTGCCAGACATTCCTGCTAGGGTGTCTGGCTGTATAGGCGTAATCCTGTGATTTCATCTCTGATGCCCTTAGGGGCTGTAATTGCAATGCATTCTAATGTCCAACAAAGGTGATGAGTACTGTCATTCTAAGGTGTGCGTAAACATGTATTCTTGCTGCTGCACTTAGGTGAAGACCCAGACTGCTAGCCCTTAAGATATAGAGGTGCATACTTTATGGTCAGTAGGAAATGCTCAGTCAGGGTTATGTGTCACCAAGGCAGGTGTACCCATTTTTAATGCGCGTTGAGGTAATGGGGTGGGTCGCCACTGGGATGGTGCCAGTGCGCAGGGCCCTCGCTCTAGGTTAGGCTCAACACACTGCATTAGGGGGCAAGATGATGTGCATACATGGGAGTGGTGGTACTAGACCCCACCCCCTTTTGGGAGGGGTGGAGATGTTACGCAATGTCACAAAGTAATTCCAACAGCTTATGTATATTTGTAAATTGGTGCATAGTATTGAGTAGTGTGTGTGTTTAATAAATGTACTCTTACTTTTATAAAGCAAAGTACAGACTGGACAATCAATTATTGAGTGTTATTTCTGCGCACCTGCAAATGGCGATTACTAGCCCACACCACCTCCCTTGAGTAAAGCCTCAGACTGCTCTGCAACGCTACCCTCTGAGAGTCAGGCGCTACAATTGGGTGTTTGGTTCCCAGTGAAGGACAAATGTAGTCATGTTATTTGTGCAGGCCTCACAGATACTGCCTTGTTTTCCAACATATTGGCATTGTAAATGTAAATGTCTCTTACCTATGTGTTATGGATTGGAGTGGATGTATGTGGTGTGTACCAATTATGTAGGTTGGATTGGACTTGTTAGTTATGCTACTGTGTGGTGTGAAACTGTGTGGTGTGGATTTGTGTAGTGGAATTAAGTGGTATGATGTGCAGTTGTATTATGTGGATAGTAATTATGTGTTTTTGAGTGTATTGGAATTATGTGGAGTGGGACTGTGTGTAATGAAGTGCAAGTATGTGGAATGGTATTTTGTGTTGTGGAGTGTTATGTAGTGGAGTTTAAAGAAGACATGTACAATTAAATGACTATTAAAAAAAATTTAAACATAAAATGTGTTCTAGTTTTTTTTGTCCTTGCAATGCTGGCAACCTCTTCCTGCCTGTTGTAATGCTTGTTTATTATAGCTTTTTTTTATTGTTATGAATGAAGGGACATAAACAATAGGAGGGTGGAGATTGAGAAATAGTACCTGAATTACAACACAAGCAGCGGACAGGCACTAGGAGAGAATCAACAGATGCTAGATTTCGAGGGAACACTGAGGTGGTGCTAAGTAATGCTGAAGTGGGGGTGTGCTGGTGCAGATGTGATGCTCAGGTGATGCTGAATGATACTCAGGTGGTGCTGAGCGATGCTGAGGTAGTGGTGTGCTGGTGTGGAGGTGATACTGAGTGTTACTGAGGTGGTGCTGAGGTGGTGCTGAGTGATGCGGAGGTGGTGCTGAGTGACGTGTGGCACTGAGTTATGCTGAGGTGGTGCTGTGCTGGTGCTCAGGTGGTGCTGAGTGATGCTGAGTTGATGCTGTGTTGAGGTGATGCTCTGCTGATGCTGAGGCGGTGCTGTGTTGGTGGTGGTGCACTGATGCGAAAATGGTGCTGTGCTGATGTTTAGATTGTGCTGCATTGGTGCGGAGGTGGTGCTGCACTGATGCTGAGTTGGTGGTGAACTGATGAGGAGGTGATGCTGAGGTGATGATGAGGTGGTCCTGAGTGATGCCAAGGTGCTGGTTCATGCTAAGGTGGTGCTGCTGCACTGGTGCTCAGGTGGTGATGAGTGATGTTGAGTTGGTGCTGTGCTCAGGTGATGCTGTGCTGATGTTGAAGTGGTGTGGTATTGGTGCCGAGTTGCTGCTGAGGTGGGGCTGCTTTGGTGCTGAAGTGGTGATGTGCTGGTGGTGGTGCACTGATGCAGAGATGGTGCTGTGCTAATGCTGAGGTGGTGCTGCGCTGGTGCTGAGGTGGTGCTGAGTCATGCTGAGGTGAACCTGAGTCATGCTGAGGTGGTGCTGCTGCACTGGTGCTCAGGTGGTGCTGCGTGGATGAGGAGGTAGTGCTGTGCTGATGCTGAGATGGTGCTGCACTGATGCTGACTTGGTGCTGCACCGATGCTGAGGTGGTGCTGCACTGGTGGTGGCTCACTGATGAAGAGGTGGTGCTCTGCTGATGCTAAGGTGGTGCTGAGTGATGCTGTGGTGGTGCTGAGTGATGCTGAGGTTGTAGTGGTGCACTGGTACTGAGCTGGTACTCAGGTGGTGCTGAGTGATGTTGAGTTGGTGCTCAGGTGGTGCTGAGGTGGTGGTGCACTGATGCTGAAGTGGTGCTGCGTAGGTGCTGAGTTGCTGCTGAGGTGGGGCTGCTTTGGTGGTGGTGCACTGATGCTGAGATAGTGCTGTGCTAAAGCTAAGATGGTGCAGTGCTGATGGTAAGGTGGTGCTGAGCTGGTACTGCGCTGATGCTGAGTTGGTGCTGCACTGGTGGTGGTGCACTGATGAGGAGGTTGTGCTGCGCTGATGCTGAGGTGGTACTGAGGTGATGTTGAGGTAAGGCTGAGTGTTGCGGATTCCTTCATCACCACCACCCTTTAACAGTGTTCCTTAAGGCTCCATAACCACTAACGTTCAGATGCATTTAGTTAGTTATAAAGCGCCACTCATACCAGTGTAGGGTGTCAAAGCACTTTGCAATCAATCATACGTGTATAAATTAGAGTAAAGGAAACGTTACATAAGACAGAGGACTACTGGGTGTAGGAATCACAAGTCATGCATATTGGTCGGCAGCATTGCTAAAGAGTACTTGAGCCCCAGAAGCACAAACTCAGAATTTAAAACAGCACACCATAGTTGGGGGTTCTCTTAAATAAAAAGAACCGATTTCTACCCAGATGAACCCTTTTTGCAACATTAATATCTGCTCTAATCTATACTTTGCAGTGCATGCAGTTCTATGATGACAGTTATAAATTCACTGTTCTAGGTTAGGATTTTAACTTATAAGCTGCAAGTAACAGAAAAGCAGTAACCCACTGACCTATTTACATTGTATGCAATTTGTGTTCTGCATGGTACACTTTCTTTGCAGCCGGCATATTAACCCTCTGCTACCTTGCAATGAGTCAAAACCTCTTCCACTAGACAACTCCATCTCTCCAGCACGAACATTAATCACTGGAGTTATCTTGACATTTTTATTGTCTTGAATTGCTTGAGGCCAGGAATGTGTCAGTGAGTGCTTTTAAAAGCAAAATAAACTCGGAAACACAGCCCCTCTGCTCTGAAGTCAGTATCCAGTGCGATCGCACCGCCCTGCGTTCTTGTTCTGCATTTATTTAATGTACTACATTCAAATGCACATTTACAGGGGACATTCTTCCAGAAAGAACATTTTGGCCTCAGCGATAAAACCAAGAGCAGAGACTTCCAACCCCTCAGCCAGCAGCCAAGCACAGGTCCTGGAGGGTAGGAAAGAACACAAGCAGCATGTATATTAAAGTATCATTTGAAACGTTGATTTAATGGAACTGAAACAATGGCTGCTTTTAATAGTGGTTTAACTTTTTTACATGATTTAGAGATGCAGTAGCTAGATGGCATGCTGTTGCAGTGTTTTTGTGCCTGTTTCCAGAGGAAATTAAAGGAGGCAGACTTAGACTTAAAACCACAGTAATTGATTGCTTGCATTCCAAGCCAGCCTGGGAGCTGTCTTCAGGAAGAAGACAAAAGAATGCCAGCCACATGGAAGGTACTGAGAGGGTTAATGCTGCAATAAAATGTAAGCAGGTACGGGTATGAGCAGCCACAGTGTAACACGAGGTTGAAAACATAATAAAATAGTCCCCCCACGAGCAGATCAACAGAACAAAGCGTAATGATATTGTACGAAGTCCCTGCTCCGTGGAGAAAAAAGGGGGACAAAAAGGCAGGACTATCCTCCAGTAAGCAAGGATTTTTAAAGGACATTGAAACAAACAAATGAGAAGCAAGGAATGGCATTTGGCCCACAGAGATATATGTATACTAAAGTATACAGGAGGTCGTACGCTTAGTCTTGACCTAATGAAATATACAAGAGGTCGTACGCTTACGCTCGACCTAAAAAACTGATGTCAGATGTGCAAGAGTCGAGGCAGAAAGACCCTTAAAGGTGATTTGCTGCTGCCAAGCATGGAAATGACCAGATTTTACAGAATGGAACGTAATTCAGAAATATAATGAAGAGACTTTATCTGATGAAATAGGTACAATTCAAAATGACAAGAATTAGCTAGTTTAGGCAAATTCACTTTCAGAGTAAATGCAACATCAAGAACACCTGAAGGTATGTATGTATAGATATTTGTAGAGCTCGAACCCATCTTGAGCACAAAACGAAGGTGGGAGCGCTCAGATATATGATTTAGCATTGTTTACATTGAAAACGAAGCCCCAGGAAAAAACAGGAAGCCAAAGTAGAAAAGATACCCAAAGAAGCAAGAGAAGTAATCAATGACTGTGCATCAAGAGCAGCAGAGCAGATAAAACAGAAGAAAATGACAAAGTCAGCTGAAGATGGGATAAGTGCTATAGACTGTACACACATCCAGTCCTTTATGGCAACGAGGAAGTACCCCACTTATTGATCAGATAGAGTTGAGTGTCAATGGCATATTGGTGACGGAAAGTACTGCCCCTGCGCTCCAGATCCCGCTGTGGATCCACATACATGTTAAATAAAGTTGGTGATAGAATTTGGATATTGCTACCAAAATTCTGTCATGGACTAATATGGATGTGATGTATTGCTTTGATTAGACTTCAACTCATGGTGATCAGGACATGAAAGTCTTATCCAGACATTGGGCATGTGGAACATTTCTCCCTCTAAGCCAAGTTGAGATGTTGGCAATGATGATAGTGTACTGGACTATGTATATTTTAAAGGAAAATTATTTAGGTCTTGTCTTTATTACTAAAAGTACTAGCTGATGTCTGTATACCATTAGCCATAACTGACAAAACTAAATGTGACCTCAACTCTTTTTCTTGAAAGATTCTTTTTGCCTGTCTGCTAACCTGCTATTCTGTTACAGTGTCCCGCAAACAGCTCTCATGGTGCACATCAGGCCTGCCATGCAGCTTCTCTATTGATTCCCCATCAGGATCTGCATACATTGTACATTCACTCCCTAAAACATTGCACCCCCACTCTGTGTCATGGAGGTGCGGAACCTCTACAGAATCCTCATGTCTTGTCGAATTTAAATGCGACAAGAAATGTATAAAACTGGGAACAATGTTAATTATGTGAGTTGAGAATACATGAGTCTAGATACCACGATAGTTTTGAGTCTCACTAACACATTGATGGGATGGAGAGGACCATGGAGAAGGAAAGATCCGGGCTCTACCTTGAGGTGCACATTGAACGGGCTGCTTATCACAGTTTAGATAACAGATAGAAACCAAACACAAAAAGCATAGGCAAAGCAAAGTACCCTGGCTTTAGCGTGCTTGCATATGCAAACACAGACATGCAACAATGCATATAGTCTATTTTTGCCATGTATCAGTGCAAACTTTCTTTTTTTGTGCATCCTAAGTCTGTCTGTTTTATTTAAACAAACTAGTGGTGTGTGTGGGACAAGCACTGCACGCTTAAGGAACAAAAATAATGCATTTAGGATCAAAAGTCACACTTAGGGTGAAATTTATATTTGTGAAACATTGGCAGGAGTTTGGAGACACTTAGGGGCATATTTACAAGGGGATTGTGCCACCGGAAGGTCACTTTTTCTGACGTTCAGGTGGCCTTGGAGCAACCCATAGGAATAGGCAGTATACACCATCCATTGTATATAGCTATGGTGCCCACTTCCCTCCTTCTCCCCTTACAGTGGCAGAGTAGAAGCCCAAGAATGACAAGACACCATATGTTCATGGGTCTATAAGGACCTCTAAAGATCCGTGATGTCACAATCCACTGTTGTGGGTAGTATTAAGGAGCCAAGAGTCAACCACTGATTCTGCAGATGGATGAATTTAGATTACAGAACATGAATGGGAGTGGCAGGGACATGGCTCAAGGAAAGGTTGAAATGGGAGGGTTCATAGGGCAGGGGTTCTGATGCCATAGCTGTTGATTCCCAATAAAACAACGTACAGAGTGCATAAAAGGTTGGTTACACACTAAACATGTTCTCCATTTTTTTATTATTTTAGCTTTCGTATCTTGAACAAATCTGCAAGTATGTGTCATTTACAGCACAGTATCTGTGCCTAGACGCTAGAATCAGACCCAGCGCTTAATTTGAGCCAGTGGTTTCCGGTGCTTGGCACGGCACTTAATTGTCAACACTGGTGCCTGTGACAGTCTGCTACAAGGTGGCGCTGTCTGGCTATTTTAGAGATGACCACAACAACAATAAATTATTAATTCAATATATATTACAAATTACTATTACCTGCCACCCAAGCCACTCCTATAGCTTTGGGGGCTCTGGAATAGTCAGAATTGTCACACTTGTAGGAGTGTGATGGGTTAGTAGTTGTGATGTTACTATCATTGGCAGCATGGCAGGGGCAATGGGTGGCTCAAACTGCATCGGTCTCCCGGGGAGAGCCCTGGCACTTATTATTTTACAAATTAGGCACTGATCAGACCGCATGAGAACCAGCAGCTCAGCTTTTTTGCTTCCTGACAACCAGACCGAACACTGCCCTTGCTCATATTAGCACCCAACGCGGTGCCCTGAGCCTTCGAGAGCATAACCTTGCTCTCTTTAATCGCACAACGAGGCACTTGGAACAGGGCAATAGCAAACGCTGAGTCCGCCATACATTACCAGAAAACTACGGCATACTCAATTTTTCCAACCCTTCATAAAGGGAACACTGTGACCGCTTTAGGCCTAATTATTTCTCATTTAATTACCCAAAGGGACAAGGTGGCTTAAAGATACTTTTGCTTTCTCCTTCACTATTTCTCCAGACAATGAACCCAGGTTTTGTTGTCTTAACTGCTGCGGTTCCAACACAAAATGGCATACCTCCACCCACACATTTAATCTCCTGATTCTAATCCACAATTGGAACTTGGCTCTCAAAATTTGTATAATGCATGAACCGTGAGCATTGAAAAAGCCCCAGGCCTGCATGTCGAATACAGGGTGAAACACGTGTTTGCTGCAAAATTACAGTTCTATAGGCGGTAAAAAACACACGGCCAAACAAGACGACAAGTTTTTCAACTGCATTAAGAAAACAACTTCTTACAAGGAATAATTGTGTTTTGTGTCGCTCTTAACTAATTTAAATTTCCATGATTTTAATAATGTAATCATATCTGACACTATTGATGTGCCATTTAACTCTCTGGTGGTTGTAGCCCATCTTTTGTATAACTATTAGGTGTGTTAGTCCACTTGTCGAAGTGTGCTTCCCCTTAAAGTGCATGAATGGTGAAGCACAAACTCCATCCACTGCAGTGGAGGCACATTTGTGCTCCAAAAAACTGTATCCACACTCCTGTTGACGGTGGCCTTGCATGGCTTGATAAATCTTACTTTAGTGTTGTGTCACCCTTGTGCACCCCTTTTATGTGGCGCAAGGGCGACGCAACACATTGATAAATGTGCCCCCTGGTGTCTCTGTGCATGTGTGAGCGTGTAATTGTGAATGTTTTTGTGAGTGTTTGCAAGTGAATGTGATTGAGTCCGAGTCTGAGTGTGTGTGTATGTGTGCGGTTGTGTGATACAGATGCAAAGACAGTGAAAGTGACCGGAAATCAGTGAGAGTGGTAGAATCAGAGTATGAATAAATCAAATTGAGTGTGACAGTGTGAGAGAAGTAGAGTGAGTGACCCTGAAGGAATAAGAAAACGGACACTGTACATGGAGGTTACACTTAGTCATCGGTGTAGCTATCAATGGTACAGTAGATGCAGTTCCAGTAGGTCCAGAGGCATGAAGGCCCTACTGAATCATAAGAAGTAAAGCAGAGCACCTGTACTAGAAGATTTGTGGTTGTGAATAATTTATTGTGAGAGGGTGACTGTGTATAATTGTTTTTGTAAGTGAGAGTGAAACCCAAGGATTGTGAGTAAGTTTGTGTATGAGTGAGAATAAATGGGAGACAGTATGACTAAGGACGAGTAGATTGAGAAAGTCTGAATGAAAGCATGAAAGAAAAATAAGGAATTATGTGTGAGCGAGTGCCAGTGAATAAGAGGGTGTTTCTTAGCATCTTCTTGTAAGGTTGACTTTGTTATCAGGCCAAGGCATACTCTCTAACCATTTGGCCTTATGCCGGCATCCAAGATGAAATGCTGGTTCAGACATATTGATTGTAATTATTAGCATGCAGGAGTGCACACAAGTCAAAATGCTTAACTCAGATAGGGCAGTCATGGCAAATTGTGTCTGAGACAGTGTTATCTATGAAAAAAAGCTAATAAGTTGATTCTTAAAAATAGGTTTAATCTTTTGACATGCGTATATCTCACCAATGGTATATTGGCATCATCACTGAAAACATTCTGCTACTTAAAAAATTGTATGTTGATCTTTGCAGAAGGGGGTAACCATAGCACAATATTGGTATTGGCACTGTGAAGGTAATTTGAAACATACAGGGAACATGCAAGTGAAATAATGTTAAAAAAAAATTGATAACTCCTGGCTAGTATTACAAGAGTTTCAAAGATCATCAGCCAACAATACATTTTCCACTCACAGTAAAATTCTTTAAATAAAATAATGCTTATAACACATATGCTACCTTATTTGAACCAGAAAACTAGTCTTACGGCTAGGACATGAGAAGATTAAGAGCAGACACTTATCATAAGCTTATATATTTAACTTAAGAAGGTAAAAACAAAATGTACTTTTACCCATAGACAACACACACAGGCTTAGAGTGCCTGAGTTGTCTTGGCAGAAGTCAATGAAAGATATGCGTATTTTACATGACATATACAAAAAGCATATCATATTTACCATCTATGTTATAAAGTCGGTGAATACATTTCATTTTGATATTGATAATCATTGGTTGTAACAAGAACAACACATTCTCATTAAATAATGTAACGGTTAAGGTACTATCAGTGCCTGATGTCACCTTAATACATTGGGATATTGCTTTATAGGGATAAAATGTTTAAATGACACATGCAGGAGGATACTACTGTGGGCATTTGCACAAACATGCAATGACATTACAAACAGTGTATGAGATACAAATGAAAAATTGGTTAAGAATGTTTAGATATTAAGTGCACAAATAAAGACATACACATATGTTGACACCAATTCCAATTCTCAACATAATTATTTATGACCATAACATTTAAAGTAATAAATAATAAATATATATTACCATGAGTCACATTATCCTTATGATCAGCAGTGTCTGGCCCTTTGACAGCTGCTACTAGTTCCTCCATAGGTGTCAGTTGTATGCTGCACTCAGGTCCACTTCCAGTTGCCATGACAGAACGTTTATTGAGAGCTAGTTTTTCTTTGGTACAAATTTATAGTCATGCTAACGCTTTTTTCACCACTCTACTGCCCTGGTTGTAGGTGCTACAGCATTTATTTTGCCACGTATACAATTCCATAAAGGACTTTTCTTTGATTGAGGTAGTGTGGAAAAAAGTTGATTTTCATGCTTTGTGATTTGTTGTTAAAATTTCAACCTCCTCTTATAAAAATGTAAAATTAATTTTTCTACCTCTGCTGGTACAACAAAAGTCCCCTGTACGGTAATGGACATGCACCCTTGCCCTGAATGCCCCAGCTGGAACGATATCTGGATCCTTGGTACCAATTTGGTGCAAACACGGATCATGTGTGTGTACCATGTAAGCCTGTCTCAGAGTCTTGTTTGACTTGGAGGGTTGAACAAAGCATTACCCTGGTAGTGGGAAAGGGCTTCTGCCATGCCCCTGATTTAAGCAGCACAAGCACGGTGATGGCAGCATACCATTTTTGTGACAATTGATTAATAAAGTGAACAGGCCTTTTACCTATCTCACTGGAGGGAGGCTTACTGGCCCAATCATGAAAAGTTCAGCAGCTACATACCTAACTCGCCCTTAGCTTACATCATGGTCGTATGTCTGTGAAACCCATTTTGAAAACTTAGGGCCACAGAGACGTATGTGGCGGTGGAGGAGCCATCCCAGACAGATTTGTGAATTATCTGCTTTTCTGAGAGCAGGGTAGGCTTGAAGGAATGGACAGCCAGGCTCTTTTATGCTCTTCAAAAAGGTTTTTCGATTCTGAAAAGGTCGCTGGTCAGTGGGGCCTGAGCACATCTCATTATTTAAAGAATCTTAAAGAATAGGGCTAGGGCTTTCGATAGGCATATATTAGTGAGGCTGACATTAAGGTGTGAGCCTCTAGTACTTCCATGGCCTGTGTATGGGATATCAAGTTTGAAGTCACCATCGCTGTGTCAGACTGCTTCCTGGACAAAGAAGAGGATAGAGGAGTGGGTATTTCAAAGGAGGCAACCCCCACATCATGAACTTCAAAGACTCAGACACTTAATCACATCTGTAACTTGAAATGGTTTATAAAAAAGAGGATCTTGAGCCTCACTAAATTGTCAAACTGAAGCTGTACATCAGTGTGAAGAAGCTCAGAATGGCTTCTGCTTGTTGTCACCAGCACTGGGGACTGAGATCTGCCAGTTTCCCAGCTAGGTGGGGCATGGCACATGAGAATCAAGACCACTCGCCCTGGAGCCTGGAGCATCAGTATCTCCCTGACTGCCAAGACCAGAGGACCCTTGAGGAGGAGGAGAGGACCTGAAGTGAGTGACAGGCCCGTCAAGTAGATCCCTGAAGCAGAGTGTGAGAGTCTGGGTCCACGTTGAGCACTGTTGCACCAATCGGGCTGTCTGCCCGAGTGCTGCTGTCATGACCCTGTTGCCCGATGGGGGCAGTGGTACAGCACTGTGGTGAGATAGGGAGCTGTCACCCATTCAGTGTTGTGACTCGAAAGGGCCATCACCCGGAGTGTGCTTTTATGACTCCACTTGCCAGGTGAGGGCATTGGTGAAGAAAACGGCTGTCGTCCTGGTATAGAACTGCAATGAAGAAGTGGGTCGTCGTTTGTGCAATCTTGTGAGCCAAAGGGGCCGCCACCTTAAGTGTACTGTCACAACCCCTGTTGCCGGGTGAGGGCAGTGATGAAGATTAGGGCGGTCACTCTGGTAAAGCACTGGAGTGAAGAAGCGTGCAGTCACCTGTGCAGTGTTGTGACCCGAAACGGTTGTCGACCACAGTGCATGGTTCTCAACCCCCATGGTAAGAAGGGGGCTCTGGTGAAGAGCAAAGTGTGCTAGGCCAGCAAAGTGGGCTGTGAGCACAAAGGAAAAGAGCACTGGTTCCGTCACCTGAACCCAGGAGCATCAAAGACTGTCCGTAGGAAGGCTCCAAGGGATAGTGGGTGAGACTGATTGCTAGACTATTTAGCCCCTGGGGTAACTTGCTCTGACTAAAAGTGCTATTGTATAGTGAAACTTTGAGTTTTAAGAGGCCATCATTGAACTTCAAAGACTTGTACTTTCTACCAGGGATTAACCTCAATGATCACCTCAAGAGAATGGGGAATAACCACCACCCTTAGATAAGGAAGTAGGACTCAGGGATGTAACTGGACAATGCTATAGTGCTGACCTTGTAAAGACTGTGTGTATTATTTGTTGTGTGCTGTATTTCACTTTGTGTCTGCATATAAATACTACTATTTTTTTTATAACATAAGTATCTGTTGGCTGGACATTCAGTTATTGTGGACACTCAGTGTGTTTTGAGTTGTGAGTCTGTACATAGTTTGCATCTACCTCCCCACCCGCCCGAGAAGCCTTGGACCTCTCAACCCGCGCTACTTATGAGAGTCAAATGCTGAAGGAGTAGTATTTGCCCCATTTACTCATGACCTATAGTAGGTCGAGCCCCGGGACAACAGTAGTAAAAGCTCACAACCCCCACAGTTGAGTCCAGTAGCTCTTGCTTGCCATGTGGCGCTCTGAAAAAGAATTCTGACAACCTCGCTCATGTATTCCTTCCAGGGATTCATTCTGAGTTTGATCCTGTGTCACCTGAAGCCAGATTTTCAGCCATTGTGCACTGTAGATGTGTTCAAAATTCATTGCTTTCTTTTGTGTCATTTTGCATGCTTTTTTACGGTTAGCGTGATGCACAGACATTTTGCACTGCACCACTACACTTTTCTAGTGCCTGTGTATCTTGGCAAACTTTTTTGTTGTATATACTAACATATGGCGCTATCCTGCTCTCTCCCTAGCGCTGACATACAGTCAGGCTGCCAACCACCACGTACACAGTCATTTTTAGCATAGGTTTTGTACTGAAAGGGTGCCCTCCCAGTACAAAATACTATTGTTAGACTAACTTTAAACTTTTCCCACTTCGGATGTGTGCAATATAGTTCAGCAAAGTGGGAAAAGTTAGGAGAAATAGAAGCATTTCTCATTTTTACGACTGCTTCAAAGTGGCGTTATTTTTTGGTTTCAAACCATGTATACTATTGTTAGTATGCAAAAACCAAGCCTTCTTTGTGCAGAGTAACAAAAGCAGCACGTTGTGCTGCTTTACTTTACTTTGAGGCAACGTTACAGCGCAAAACAAGTTTTGTGCTGGAAAGTAAATCCCCCAAAAAACATTTTGTGCAGGTTTGCATTCTTTTTTTAACGCAAACTACAGCGCAAAATGTTTTCAAATCTGGGCCATGGTCTATGTAATTAAGGCAGTAGCTTAAAGCATGGGAAATAGAATCATGTATTTGGAAAAGTGGCGAATATAGTCTTACTGGACAAAGAAGCCCCAAAATTAGAAGGCAACAGATGTAAAACATTTAATGGAACCACTATCAATGGCCATAAACAATAAAAAACTTGCAAGGTAAATTTATCAATAAGGAGCACCTTTAAGGCGCTATGCTTGCGGAATCAAGTCAATGAAGGGATAACTTGGTTATTCAGTTTGAAGCAGGTTAGGCTGAGAAACCAATGGTAAGCTAGAGTATCCCCCAATCATACTGTCCAGTAACCACCTACTGCCACAGAAGCCAGAGAAAAGGCCTCACAATAACTCTCTTCTATCTGCAAATGTTGGGGGTGCTTAGAAACAGGCTCAGTTTAGATGGAGTTCTCTAAAAAACCTTAAATGAACAACCAACTTATGTAGGAAATTTACTGGGTGGGTGGACAGCGAGTACCACCCCACAAATATATGTAATCCATTACACTTGACACCTACTTCTGGCTTTACTAAAATATGTTAATAATAAACGTGGTTGTAGGACATACAAGTGCAGTCAATTTTGCACGTGGGAACCTGGATATAAACATATGTACTGCAACAGTGGTTCATCATGGGCTCAGTTTCTAATAAGCAATTATTGATCAGTCAATTCAATCACCGAGAGCAATAAATTTAAAGAGAAGAAATTTTTAGTCTAGCTGAGATCATGGAAGGTAAATATATATTTCTTTTGAACTTTTTGTGCTTAACACAGGGTAGGTAAGAGAGTGAAGGGTAGGTGATTTGTGTTGTTAGTGATCACACATAGCACAGGAGAAATATAACATCCAAATAGATTGTGCCGTTCTTCCCGGCAAGAAACGTTACATGACAAAACTCTGTACTTCCACATTTACTCTTCCTGTGCACCATATTATTACCCAACAGTGTTGCCTCAAAAAACCCATTGACATAAGTTTGAAAGCATAACGCCAATACATTTTAATACTCATTTGCATGCTAACAAAGGAAATTGCAGCATTGCCAAGGGTCACGTGGTTGCATTAGGCCTGGATAGAAACATTATTTTACATGCTCACGGTTTTAAGTTCCCTTCTTTCCTTAAACACAATGACATCTGACACACATTCACTTGCGTGCAAATACAGGATACTATTCTTCAAACTGAGCATTGCTTACACTTACACTTTGTAGGCTCACTATCAAATACCTTGAGCATTCTGTCCAAGGGCTAAGTTCATCGCGCAAAATGTTATTTGTTTTGGACGTTCGGCGACAGAGCTATCACAATAGAATAAACAACAGCAGCCTGACTAGGGCTTTGACATGGAAATATGAATGATGTTATTATATATACAACATCAATCCTTTGTTTAGACAGAGGAGCATTTAGCTGGCACTGAGAGGTCACTCATATGCTGAAATTCCAGCCCAGCTGATTCCTGTTTACATCATGCAAGGGAGGCTGCCCAGCTCTCCACCAGGACGGGCAGCCTGATGATACTTACCCACAGGTAATGGGGAGTTGGATTAACCTTCAGGGATTTGGCAGATTCACTTACCCTAGACATGCTAGGTTAGGAAGTGCAAGGTAGGAGTACAATATATTTCAGTACTTGTATGCAAGCATATATTCTCTGTAATAAGCAAAATAGGTGATCTGTTTATCTTTTTCACCATTCTCATAATGCTAATCACATTATTCTGTTTCCTTCTACTGATTATTGCAGCGCAAGTATTTTACTCAAGAATCCATCTAAATAGCTTTAGTTCGGCACTAATGGCATAAAAGATTAGAGAAAAGAAAATGCATAAGGTTGATAAACTCTCCATCAACTGATAAAACGTATTCAAACCTTCATGTGTGAGAGCCACATCACAGCACACAGACATTATTTGTAGACGGTTTGAGTGTTATCATTAAAGCATCAGCAATAAAATTCAGTTAATATGATTGCGCATACTAAAATCCTAATTACAGTAAAATAAACAATTTACCTAGAATAAAAATATCAAAACATATAAAATGGAAACACAGAGCAGCATCAACCAAAAACTAATATGAGCGACATTGAGTAACACTACAAAATGGAGAGAAGAAGCTAAACTACACAAGATATTCAAGTAACTTTTACAAGGTCGCTGCACAATATAATCACTAGAGTGTAGAAATGTAATCTAATAAGTTGAGAATTCAATACGGAATATGAAAAAGCCCCATGAATTGCATTTTGTACAAATAGAGCCTTGGCCTCGGTGGCTATTTTGTTCTGGGTCAGCAGTGGATCCAAGCATTCTATGAGGTAAGAAACCTCAATCTTTGTATCCACAAGTGACCCAGGAACTTGGCTATAGAACATGCATACAGTGGGCATGAATCTGTCCTCAAGATTCTGAGGGCATTATAACTACTTTTTGTCCCCAAAGGTTTGCAAAGAGGTTTGATCCATTGTTGGCGAAGGCTAGTCTATCCCAAGCAAGCAAACAAAACATGTGGTATTACTTCTATGGACCCTTTGCACGCGGGACATAAAATACCCTCATTTGGGGCCCATTTGTGAGTGAATGATTTTAATGGGAATGTTCAGACCCTGAACTGGAAATAGAGTTTCCTGTCCAGTGGGAGACTTATAATATCCCAATAGGATTCGAGAAGGCTACAACATTTAAAATTTAAAAAAAATCTCCAAGTCAATGCGGAACTTGCAGTTTCCGTTTAGGTCATATTCCGTCATCCAAGACCAGAACGTTTTTTCAGCTGTTCTGCTGAAAGAGTGGTAATGGGAGAGGGACTCTCCCATAACTTCCTTGGTCCCATCTCAAACAACAATTTCTTAATCTGCTGGAGCCAGACAATTTTGTTGTAACAATCAGCTTCCAACACATCTTTCAAAGCAGCAGCGTAGTGAAATAATTCTGGTGTTGCCCACAACATTCTCCAGTATAATACACGGTGTAGTTTAGCTTTGCTAGTTACAGATTTCCTGCCCAAATCATACATCAAAGGTTTGATAAGGGTGCCGGAGGGAAGGTGTGCTAGGCTTTTTATGAACTTATTTTGAGATGTTGTTAAAGAAGAAATGTTAGAAAACCCCCATAGCTCAGAGCCGTAACGGTCTAAGCCTAGCGCTTTTGCATCTTATATCCGCAGAGCTGCAGAAAATGGTTTGCTAAATGAGCAATTATGTTCTTTAAGTATGGCTCCAGAAATCTGACTATGCTTAAGGGACACTGTATATATGTAGGGCTTTCCAGGACATGGTTGAGGATAGGGTGACACCTAGATAGTTAAATGGTTTACTCAAGAATCACAATGTTTCAATACATATTTTAATGCTTTACTGTATATTTCTTGTGTATCTCTTTGGGTATGCATAAGTAACTAATCGAAAAGGTTTTAGATCTGTTACCACGATTTCCTTGAGGAGTCAGGGTTGTCATGTTCTGAGGTTGCAAATCCATTTGTTACCTTGTCAGGTTAGGGTGGTGCACTATGAGCAAGCAGGACTTAGGCCAACATATGCAGACGGTGTGCGTAGAGTCAGTCTCGCACAGTTCTCATGTTTATGTCGTACAACAAATGCACAGTTTTACTTGGGAAAGTATAAGCCATACGACATGGCACTGCCAACGTTTTAGCTTGGGTTCTTATTTAATGGATCAACTGAGTATTTTTCTTTTGTATACCCAAAGACCCCTACTCACCTCTTAACCAGAGACGTCAATGATGTTAGGATTTACCTACTCAGCGGAGGAGGATTTTCCCTATGTATTGGCTGTAGGTTTTTCAAGCTTGGACCTTTCAAAGGATCACCCCATAGAGGTACCCTCTCGGAATTCCACATATTCATATGACTGAAGACAAAGCAGCAACTAACATACCCGTGAACTACAGACATGCAGTTACACAAATGCTGTTACAACGTGGTCTAATCCTCATAGGAGGAGATGTTACCTTCGTGGTTGAGGCCCACGAAGCATTCAAGGACAGAGGTATTCTATTCATGTGTTTAATTCCCAGCAGCAGAATTACAAACAAGATAGTTTCAAACATACACTGAGGCTGCAGTTCCAAACTACACAGCTTATGAAGCACTAGACATACCACTAACTTACCAAGAACATTAAATTGGTCTGAAGGCACCATACCACATACACACAACAACGTTAGACTAGGTCCCCTTAGCAATGAGGGAGCAACATGGCGAGTCTTACCCGGTTACACAAGCTACCCAGATAAAGAAAATCTGACCGCTCCAGAACTATGTGCACTATACACAGATCTGGTTAGAACATATAGATGTTTGACACAATTTGTTATGGAAACAATGACAATAAATCCTACAAGGGCTTCTCAAGCTGCACAACCACAATTGGCTACACCTGGCATCAGTCCACAAACCATCAATGCAGTCATAGGTAAAATTTCACTCAGACTGGAGGAAATCCCATTCTGGATTGCTAAAAAAAAAGTCAGCTTGAAGCAGTGTTTCCCCATATGGGACCTCGGGAAAAACACAAAATTCTCACCATATGTCTGCCGATGGGGATGGCTCCCCCTGTGGAAGACAGCTCCACTTGGGGTACAGTCTTTGCTGCAGCATATACCAGAACACATGGTACACCCCCACTAGCTGTTTTGCCAGATGTGCTTAAACAGATCCAAAATAAGCCCCTGCCCTGGCTTTGGGGATGAAACTGATAGGCAATTTTGCCACAATATTCGCCATAATGTTAAGTAAAATTAAAGGGGAAGCTACCGCCAACGACTCACAAAGTTGACTCCGGGAGAACAGGAGCACGAGTTACCAAAAATTATTGAGGAAACCTATGCATCCATAGGCCGAGATAATTTGGGAGCCAGAACTAAAAAACCACAAATTAAGCGTAATTCTGAAAAAGATAACTCAAAGCAACCATCAGATTCTTTCTCAAAGAAGAAATGGGATCATAAGAAAAATAAAGAAAAGACTAAACCACGGGGCCGATTTCCTCAACAGGAGTTTGCGGAATTTTGATAATATTAAAATGCCTGACAGGTATAAGGATACACATTCATCTGGTTCCTTTCAGGAGTCATCTAAGAAATGATTGGAGAGAGGTGGCCGATCAGACCGCAGATCTGAGGAGTACATGAAACCGAAGAAGGGCTCACAACGGTCTTCTGACTTCATCATAAAAATGAAGCTAACCTAAACAGTCCAAACCTCAACTCAAAAAGAAGAAGGTAGCTGGCATTAAAGTCAAGCATGCCATAAATATTGAGGGCACTGCTTCTGAGCGGGGAGTGGGCTCTGACCATGCTGGACAGCGCAGCAGAAGTCAAGATAGTTTGCCGGAGCCTGATGGATTGTCTGGCGGCAGTAGCATTGAGTGACTATATCGAGGTGGAAACACCGGATACAAGAGTGAGTATCCTGCATCGCTTATACGAATTGAGGGAAGATACCATGCACCATTAATTTTCTCTTTTGAGAGAATTCATCATTTGGCATGGCACTCTCTTGGCTGAAAGGGACTGGCCATCAGAATTTGTTATGAATTGCCCCTAAGAAGAAACGTAAATTTTACCTGCCTTTTCCGACCTCGTCCCAGATGCAGTTAAACATTCATATGCCAGGGAGTCGGTTTTAGTGCAAGCTCCTCAGTTATACCGCAACCTTATGGGGTGGGGTTCCCCTTATCACAGTGGTTCTCAATCTGTGCGCCACAACACCTCTGTGTGCCGTCAAAACTAGCCTGAGGCACCGCAAATGCATTAGTTTATTGGATTAGTGTGCTGAACAAGGGAATCTTCTCAGCTGTTCTAGCTCAATGCGTAAACATGCCACCAAACAGACTGTGTGCGTGCCCTCTGTTATGTGCGAACATTATTTCTCATGTCGTTTTTTCACCGATAGAGACAGTCTTGATGCCTAAACATGCCCAGATTTCCCCCAAAGGCTTTCTTTGTTATCAAAAAATGAAAAGTAAATTTAAAGTAGAGCAACATGACCCCCCCCCCCCTTTCTTTTAGTCTGCTTGACAAATATATTTATTTTGTGCTAGTCGAAGAGGGTAGCAAACAAATGGTTTTCTATATAGGTGATTATGATTGAGGGATATGCAGCTAAAGTGATAATGTTAACTCCCTTAGCTGACTTCCTGTTCTAGCAATCTATGTTTCACATGCGGCCTCATGATACTCCACTCCATCTTCTAAAAGGCAGTAAGTGAAAAGAATTAGCTGAGACCAGTCCCGAAAATGTTTTTCATTTTGTTTTCATCCTCTCGGCCCACTAAATAGAGAGACATTATTGTATTTTCCAAGACTCCTGCAGGAAAGCAGAAATAACGAGCTGTATACATTAATTACTGCAGAACTGTGAAATGCATGCATAAGTCCTCGTCCAATCCAGCTTGTTTCTTTCCATTTTGGGACTCGTAGTCCTCAATTTATAGTCTCATAAACCAAACTACAAGCACCATAATGCAACGAAAAGCCTGTGCTGGAAAAACGACTTATGCATGGATCTGGGAAACTCGAGAGCTTCGTTAGTGTTGGGATCCATTCCCCACTAGCTGCTGCAACATGGTTCCCATGATTCCATCATAGTGGCTGCCTTAGGTTAAACAAAGAGACTTCCGATAAACCATAGCCTCTGACATACTCTGCCTATGCCATTGATTCCATGAATAACTGCCCCCTTCCACAGTCGAGCAGAAGTAGCTACTCTGTGCCTGAATTTGAGATGCTTGCATTGGCTTTGCTTGTTGGGTTTGTCCTATGCAAGCGTAGTGCCCTCACTAACTGCAGTGCCCACTGTGTATTACTAATAAGATAGTACATTTTAATGCATTTGTGGACGAAATCATGGTGTAACATGCAGGTCACAATCTTTGTAAGTGCCTCAGTGGGTTTTGCTCCATCTGCAAACAGCTGCTTCTAAACTAAAATTCTCAAGCGGGGAGAGGTTGTGACCTAATGGCTAGAGCTGCCGACTTTGGAACTCGTGAACCAGGTTTGAGTCTCTGCATCGTCTCAATATCCTGTGTTTCTGGGCAAATCACTTAATCTCCCTGTGCCTACAGAAAATTGTGTCCTTGTGTAATGAAACTGGTGCTCATGTAAAGCGCTCTGATACCATTGGGCTGAGTTTGCGCTGTATAAAGCTGCAAAAAAAAAAGTTACTGTCCACACAGGTTTCAATTCAGGCTGTCATTATTCTAAGGTTGATGAAATTGGGTCCATTGTGCAGTAGTAAACCATTATTATTAAGTGCCAAAAACCAATGCCTTATCTATGTGATAGATAAGTGGTTAAGTGTATATTTGTTTACATACACTGATGGGCTGCTGAGTATGGTGGTACGCCCCAAGCACCAGCTCACAGACAAGCCACAACTTGGACAAAATAACTTGCGCCTTGTCCATGATATGAGGAATTTCTGGCTGGGAGGCTGCAGGGGGAAAAGAGAGCATCCTATCCACCTGCAGAGTTACTGCTCCACACAGGAAGCACTTTCTGAATGTAGTTCCTCTGCATGTGTAGGAATGTTGGCATTCAACTCCAGGACACAGCCAGGACGATTTACCACTGTTGGCCTGGAACTTGGCTCTGGTACAAAAATTGAAACTGGAGTCAGAATCCTCACAGTTCTCATTGTAGGACTGTTCAACAAGAATGAAGAGTGAAGCCACCACCCCTTTCACTGTGTAGTTTTTAAAAAACAAAAAATAGTTTTAAAAATTCCATAAGCAGATCCTAGTGCTGAAAAGTATTGTTTCTGACTTAACCAATTAAAGTTGTTTTATTAAACAACTGTTATATTTTTATTTTGTTACATCTATGATTATAATACCTTCATTGGTTTCATCCCAGTTATTTTCAGGTAGAAAAATGGAAGTCCTCCCGAGGCCAGGTTTACATCCCCTCACCCGCCAGAAAAAGTAACATAATGGGGAGCCACAGCCAATGGCCAGTTGGTCAAGGGAGCCGTGGGTCAAAAAAGTTTGGGAACCCCTGCTTTATCACATCAAAAAAGCAAGGTCGACCCCACAACCTCAAGGACAATACCCCATTAAACATTAGGCTAAGTAACAAGTTAGAGAGATTCTAACACAACTTGAATACCAAGGTGTAATGGAAAGTTGCACCTCCCCAATCAACAATCCCTTGGTTCCAGTAATGAAACCAGACCAGTAATAACGTCTAGCATTAGATTATAGACACTTGGACACAGCCACATATACGTTTGCTGTATAAAACATGAACTTGATTTTAACACCCCATTCTTAATCACACAAAGTGCGAAGTGCGTTTCCCAGGTGAACATTTATGCTGTTCCAGTTCCTGATGGAATTGTTTGGGATAAGGTATCCTATGAAATATTTGGACCTACAAAATTTATTCAAACTCCATATTTCTTCAAAAATTCTTTGCATGATATTATCACTCCTAGTACTATCTCTGATGATTGGGACATTGATACAGTGCATGAAATGCTAGATGATCTGCAGCATTCAACTGTTTTTAACAATAATTAAATGTATGATGGCACGGCTAATTATGATAAAATGTTTTGTTTTCACCATTATGGTCACCATTTCTTGCATAAAGCAAGTACTCCACATGTGGAATTTAATTACACACAATGAGAACACTGCCCTACACCACCAAAGGGTAGCTTAAAAGCATAGATTTACCACCACCAGGGAAGGGTAGGGCGGGGGGGGGGACAGGAGGGGTTTGTTCACAACAATGTTGAGGTTGACATTCATGTTTGTTTGTTTTATCAAAACAGCCATGACTCGAAGTAAGAGAGGGAAGCATGTGGACCTCGCATAAAGAGAAAATGAACATTTGTTAGATGCAAATGTGTGTAACAAAGTCCTATATGTTTTGTTTTTTTTCCTTTTTTTTTGGTTCTCTCTAAGATGTATTATGTCAATTGCAAGTCATGTTGAATAAACAGAGTTTTGACAAAAAAAAAAAAAGCATTTGCACAGAAGTTTGCATATTTTTCAGGTCACAATCCAGCAGACCCAGAGTCTTATTATTATAAACTTACACCCTCACGGGCTAAGAAAACTATGCTCACTGACACTAAGCTGATGTACTCTGCATCGTCCATTTCCCAGCTGTCTGTACAAGGGTTTGACTTTTGGAAACACAATGTTGACTTGAAATCCATTTGGGAAACAAATAATTGGCAGGTTCAGGGGAACAAGGCTTTATTTAGAGCATGCCATATAGAACAACAAATGATTTTTGTGAACAAAACTGTGCAGCGAACATCATGTCTTGGCCTGCCAAGATAAAAGATTGAAGCGCACCAAATAGACCCACATTTGCACGGATTGCAAACTGGCAACAATTCACAAATTATACAGCGGAAACATTAGACACCATGCTTCGTAATGGCTCATTCAATTCTTCAGGTACCAATCAAGAGGGATGGTTAGTGTGGCCATTAGATACTAACGGATGTCAGGCACATTTTCTTGACAACACCAAAGGGTTTTGAATTAATAGGCCCGACCCATGTTTCGTACAGACACAACACCCGGGGGTGGTAACAACTTACAGTGTTGAGAAGTTGTGCCTTGATTGGCTCAAACAATCCACACTGTCTCAAATGAAACAACACTTGTCCCTTCCTTCTGATGACACGGGATTACAGAAAAATTTGCTCGGGCCTCGAAAACCACGTCAAAAGCGCTTTCTGTATGCAATATACAATGAAGTGTGTAAAAATTTACAGCAGTAGGCTGCTGAGAGATTGCGCAAAATTGAAAGGGGAAATCTAGAAAGAGCTTGGCAGTAGTAGATAATGGTATGACTACTCTATCCACCAGGATTTACTCACTGGGTAACATTGTGTCATCTGCAATTGACATCATACGGAGTGACATGTCTTCTTTACAACATGGGCAGTCACAACATAGGACTATTATGTTACTGAGTTGGACCCTACAGACACTTTGTGCGGATTGCGTTCCATGGAAACACCTTAATGCCACTAGTTTGTTTCTACCATACTATCTCACGAAACAACAGACCATCATGGCAAAAAAGGATGCCACATAAACCCTGTTACACATAGAAAAGTTGGAAAAACTACCATTCACTGTTGCAGAAATATCTTCAGTGGATTGGATAATCCACGGGTTTATTTCTCTGCCAATTTCGACATTTCACTTCCAATACTGCTTACAAGACCTTCAAGTGGGCAGATATGAGGCGCTAGAAGAGGGGCATGTATATGATTCATGGATCTTTTTAAATTCCAATGTAGAAATGGTGGGACGGAGGTTTTTCTTAGCGGGACTGACTGCAAGAGTACCTTGGGAAATTCCTTAGTTTGCAAGGAAGTTTCGCTTCATGGCACATGTAATGCGCCTAAGGCAAACTTGTCATGTTATGTCAAGGGTTCTCCGGCTGCTGTGATCCGTCCGGCTTTCAGATTACTCTTTAATGGGAGTTACTTGAGGCTGAATGATCAAGGCTGCTGAGGGATACGACCGGGCATTGCCCATCGGGCAACGGTCTCTGCGGTTGTGACCTATTGTACCTAAGTACCTGCCTGCACAGTTAGGGATGTGAGGCTTTGGCCTTTGATAAAGCATACAAATGTGCATTTTGATGCTTTAAGTAGATTGAAATCCTTATTGTTCCAGAAGGATGCAGCATTAACATCTGCAAGGGAGAAGTTTGATCTTCAAGTTGCAAGGTCTTCTTCTGAGATACAGTCGCTGCTCTGCACTAATTTCCTACACCATTTTGGGGAGCTGGTGCACCGCATTTGTAACTTATTTAGTGCCGCAGGGGTAGCACACTTTTAAAGACAATTGGCTCCCGGTTGGTTAGCACCGTTCAGATGTTCTTCAGAGTTATTCCATTATTCATACACTCCATGAGGACCACTCCATACAGATGGTGCTTTTAAATATATCTTAGAGGCTGTTGATTCTTGTTCTCGATTTCTATGGGTGTGGCCACATTGATCACTAAGTTAGTAGTGGTAACAGCAGTATGTAACTGTTTAGACTCAAGCATGTCTGTCTGTAAATTTCTGAGAATAATAGTATGTTCGCTTGTCCAATGTTTTTGGGAAAAGTTGCCATGAATTAAATCGTACAACACTTTAACCCGTTGTGCATAATCTGGTATGTAGGTTCTACCAAAATTCAGAAAGCCCAAAAATGGTTGAAGCTTTTTTAAGGTATTTGGTGGTTGCAAAAAAGCATATTTCTCTAAGAAGTGTGGTTCTGAGCTTTTGCCTTAATTTGATCATTTAAAGCCCAAAACCAGGACACTGAGAAAGGCAATTTTAGATTTTGCAAAATTAAATGTATAGCCATGGTCAGCGAATCTCAGAACAATACAATCCACTTAGACCAAGTGTGTGTTTAAATCATCATCTGTGATGTAAATATCATCAACATAGGACAATGCTTCTGAGTCAATTTCTTGTAAAATTGACTATACTCAGGCAGCAAACAGACTGTTGTGTGACTGTTTCAATATCAATAGTCTAAGACTATAGAATATGAATGACAATTTTTAAGCACAAGAAGTAATGCATTATTCAAAGGAGAGACACAAGACTCAGTTACACCTTGATATTCTAATTGTGATAGAATCTCCTTAACTGGGAATTTAGCTTCATGTTTAATATGATATTGTGCTTGCACCTGTGGGCTGGATCTTGTAGGTATGACATGATAAGGCAAGTCTTTATCTCAACCTGCTTGATTGCCATGTAATGCTGGGGCTGGTGCAAGAGCCCATTCTGCAGCATATGCAGCTTTAACTTCTTCTGCAACAAGAAAGGAAAAGGAAGGTATTATTTCATCCTCTCCCTGTGGGACTTTTCTAACAAACTCTGACACCCAATCTACTTCAGCCAAGAGAATGTCATATTTATTGGTGAAACTTCTACCAGAATATGACTTCAGTAGTACCCAGTATGTCACCCTCAATTTGTATGCATAATTAATCATAAAGTCCATCAGGAGGGCTTAGCCGCTGATCTGGAGTTTCAACTTGTACATATTCATCAGTCGGTCTCACCACCAGAAACTCTTGAAGAGTCTTGTAAACTATTGTGCCTTCTGCTACGCTGTCAAGAAAAGTTTTCGCCCAGGTCTTGTTCTGAAGAAGTCAGTATTTGTGGCATATTCAGCAGAAATTTCTTTCACTTTCATCTTTTGAAATTGTGCTTTTGGTTGTGGAAGTTTCTCTTCCATTTTTATGATAAAATCAGAGGAGCACTGAGTCCATTTTAGGTTTCACATAGTCTTCCTGTGTAAGATCGTCTTGTCTACCTCTCTCTGATCGCTTGTTTGTAGAGTACTGCAAGGATTGAGAAGGATGTGTATCAGAGTACTAATAACCATCAGCCTGTTTAATTGTATCACGGTTACGTAAATTGTAACATTTGTCAGAAGACTCCGGTTCCAGTCTATGTTTTAGCTTGGGATCTGTCTTTATTTTTATCCCAGTGCTTTTTAGAAGACTCATGTGTCTGCTTGGTAGTATTGGCATCAGATTTGCCTTTAATTTTCGGCATATTAGGCCTGGTTCCCAAATTATCACGACCTATAGATGTATAAGTTTCAGAAATTATTTTGGTACCTCACGCTTCTGATCTACAGCGGGAACTAAAGTGAGCTGTTGGTATGTCACCAAAGAAGATGCTTCCCCTTTGATATTACTTAAAATAATTGAGGACCCAGTGGCAAAGTTGCCCATGAGTTTCATCCCCAAATCCAAGGCAGGGGCAGCTCCATATCCAGCCTGAATCTGTTTAAGGGCTTCAGGTAAAACCGCAATTGAAGGAGTACCATGAGTAAAGGAATAAATGGCAGCAAATACAGTACCCCATGCATTACAATCCTCAACAGGAGGAACAATACAAAGTGGAAGACACCTGGTGAGAATTCTAAATTTATCTTGGGGTCCTCTACGGGGAAATCGCTCGCCTCAATCTGATTTGTTTATTGTGCTATCCAAAGCCGAATTTCATCACATTTGGTAGGGACTTTATCCATAATGGCATTAATGGTAACTGGACTAATTGCAGGCATAGCTAGCTAAGCCTGACCAGCTTGAGGAGCGCTTGCTAGGGCAGTAGTTAATGTATGCATAATGTGCTGCATCAGACGTCGATTCAGCCTAACCAAATGGATCAAGAGAGCCAGTGTCTCTCGCTGATTTAATGAATTGTATGTGGATAAGCCGTGTAGCCTGCTAAGACCGGCCCGATTGCCCCTTCAATATTGGAAGGGCCCAGTCTTTCATTTGGAAGTGCATGTGGGAGGGCGCCTTGGAACCAATTATGATGTTCCTAGCAGGTTAATGGTATTTCTAAATATTCATAAGGTCTATATGCAGTCCGGAACTACAGCCCTAGTGTATGTGCGAAATGTTTGTGAATTTGCATCGACTGGTGGAAAATCAACCCAGGAATAAAATATCTTCACATTTATACACTTCGTGTGCACAAACCACAAAGATAACATCTCCAATGTCATTGGCAAGCCCATATCTAGGTAAATGATTAGTGACAACTTGTTTACAATTAATAGAAATTAACGCTGCTTGCATCATATTTAATTAATTGAATTCAAAGAAAGGAAACACTATAGGGGACTATCCTTTTAAAAGATTAAGCTTGATAGACATACAGGCATAAATCGGTGCTTCCTATTAAAGCTGAGGAGGATAAACCCATAGCACCATGGACCTCTCTATATAAAGGTAATAAAGGAGTCTTGGGCACACACAAGAAAACTACTCAGGAGACCCATTAAATAGGTACCAAACGTAGAACATTGATGGCACCATGTTATATTGTTCCTACGATTTTAGGAGGACTGTGTATTAGGTCAATAAAATGTCATAATACAGAGACTGAGTCTTCTTAAATAATCAGTAAATGTTGGTTTAACTAGCTCACACAGTACCGCATCTAAACCCCTAACTTTACAGAGTAATAGATGTTGTTGGTAACCTCGAACATGACCACTCTGATTCCCATGGAATTCGTGGAAACAGATATAACCCTTTTGTTTGTCACTTTTGCAAAACCAAGTTGTCATAAAGAGAAGATACAAGAATACATTTTCAAATGTTTATTGAAAAGATCTAATCCTTGTAAATAAAACATGAGCAACGATTATTAAGCAGATGAGACACATTGTTATAAGCATTATTCGAATGGTCAAAAACACAAACAATTCAACTATGTAAATTGTTCCTAGCATTACTCCTATCTAACACTAATACCTCTACACTAGAGAGAGCATATCGGGAGCACCCTTTTGCCAGACCTGTTGAAATGATTTATCCGCATACCTTGGTATAATGTGTCAGGAAGCTGGCCTCAGTGCATTAACGAATGCACCCCGTATTAGTGTGCAGGCCTGCACACTTATGCTTTCCAGGCTATCTTCATTCTCAGGATGAAGGTCGGGCCTGCAGAGCTGCATCTCAGTCCCAGCTCACAGCAGCTTCCATCATAACTCCGGTGTCAAGTGCCTCTCACCAACTTCAGCATGGACACTGTTTAAATAATAAAACACCAACCTTAGATTACTTTGTCAGAGACGCAGAATGTCTCTAGTTAATCTGGTGAGAAAAAGTTGTCTCGTACGAGCACAAAAATAAAACAAGGGCATCACATTCTAATATGTGTGGAGCTGGAAAAAATTGTGCAGACTGCAGGGTGACAATGCCAACATAGGAATAAATGTGTGTGGCACATTCTCGTATTAGGGGAAAACAGTTGCAAACCACAATTAGAAAAAGATGCTAAGTTAAAAAGGAAAGCTAAAATGGAGACTAAGGGGCCGATTCCGATCTCGGCCGGTAGGGCTCCGAATCGGATTCGGCTTTACCGGATCCGATTCGGAGCCCTGTTTCCCGACCGAACCGTACGCGGGTCCGGCCGAGCGAGTACGATGCGAAATCGCCGACCGACTCGTCCGGGCGTCCCGACCGCTCCGACCGACTCGCTCCCGGCTCGAACCGCTCCGACCGACTCGCTCGGACTCCGACCCGCACCAGCGCAATGGAGACGTTTCCCGGCCGGGTAAGTACGATGCGCGCCGCGAGCGAGTCCGACCGAGCCGCGCACTCCGGCTCGTAAGAGCTGTCGGAGCCGTACTTTGGGGGTCCGTGTCGGACCCCCCTGTACGCGTAGCCCCGCGAGTCGCACACAGGGGGGACCCATGGGTCCCCCCTACCTGTGCGTGTACGGCGCGAGTCGCTTCGCCGCGTACCCGCTGTAGGGGGCGCCCTTGTCCGACTCGCACCCATTGAGTCAATGGGAGCCCGCGTACGCGTTGTACGACCGGCTCCCATTGACATCAATGGGAGTCCGACCGACTCGAGTCCGATAACATACGGACGCATCGTACTCGTTCGGTCGGACTGCACGGGTCCGATTCGGTCGGAAATCTCTCCGGGTCCGGCTCGGTCGGAGAAATTTCCGGCCCGAATCGGAATCGACCCCTAAGTGTAATCTCTACAACAGCTTCTTCATTTTCTTTCCCACTTTTTTTATGGCCATTCAATCCCATTCATTTAATGCTTCAAACTATGTAGGTCTAGGCTGTGGCTTTCTCTCACACATTGCAGGTGTCAAAAAATCAAGCTTTCCAGTATTAAAGGTAAGCTCTAACGGAAATTGCATGTCCTTGTGGCTAGAAGTGAACTTATACCAGTCTTATAACCACACACATGTATAAAGCCTACATCCATCATCATTTTCGAATAGAGAAGAACCTGCAGGAGGAATCTCCTCAACCTTCATACCAGATACAGTAGGAGCTTCAGGATTTTTCAATACAGCACCCATTAATCTCACTGAAAATAATCCCCAAAAACCTACAAAATAAACAAACGAGCAACCAACTATTCCGAGCATTGCTATGTTAAAGGTCATCCAATCCTAGCATGACTTATAGCGGCAAACAACCAATAACAACTCAACTCATGATGTCTCACCAATCCCAGCACGACTCTCTGTGTCAGTCAGCTAACCGCACAACTTCTTAGTGAATAGAAATTGACACGATATTTTTCGCCACCGAACACACACAAATAAACAGATACATCTTGTCTGCTTAAACCTAGTAAGAGAGAGAAACCAAAGAACAATAAAAACAATCCCATAATTGATAGAAACAGAACCGGTACCCCTGCAGCACTCGTTAATCAGAAAATTCACACTAAGGCAGACTCCCATCCTGCGGTAGTCCACCCCTGATCAGTGTATTTACACTTGAGCATCAAAGAGCAAATAAACAGCTGTCCTTACTAGTCACATGTGAACTAGAAGAAAATGTTATCAGATAAGAAAAATCCCTAACTTCAGTGTGAATACGGCACCTCACAAAACACGCCATTACCTTGCAGACAAGTCCAACAATAGATCTCGAGATCTTTAACTTCAAAAATCTGATTACCTTGACCAGCAACATAACAAAAAAATATTTCTTCGAAACACTTCACAAATGTGACAAATACATAAAAATCACTTTGATTAAACAATGCATGACTTAACATAAATCTGCACTCTCAAACTACAAATCCCACAATCAACCAGTAACATACTAAAATCAATCTCATTCACTTTAAATTTCATTCCAACTTATTGATACTCACAATGGTTTGCTCAGGAACTGCACTGGGACACCAGAGCACTGCAAATAATCCAAATCATGAACTCTTGGGGACTACAGGCAAAACCCAGACTAGCGGCAACAATTATCTCAAACGAGATCTCTCATTTCTTTATCCCACTTTTGACACCCAAACTATGGGCGCGCTGTCCCCTAGAAAATATACATATTAAAGGCATGCCCAGGTTGCGGGGTCAGCCACAGTTTTAACCTCAAAGTCTATGATGTAATGTGTCCCTAGAGACAAGATTAAAAACAGCATTTCAACATACAGTTAATAAGAAAGAATTGACTCCACAAGAAAGTTTGAGATCAGAAATGTAGAAAACATCTTGAAGGTTTATTGCAATACAATACAGAAATTAGGAACATGAAAATGCAGCAGTAATCTCATTAAATACATAGGAGTCATTAGCCCTGATGTAATGGAAATAATGCCATAATAAGCAAAAAATAAAAAATAAATAGTCTGAGTCTCAAATGTGCAGCAAATCAACAGAAAAGTCAGCATGAAACCCAACTATCTTAATTCTAACCCCCTACATAAATATATATTTGCCCTGTCTGACCTAATGCCACCCAGAGGTATTACAAGAAACTAGTTACATAAACAACAGAGGCAATTGTGAATGAATACAATATAGTGTGCAGGCAGACGGCACCTTGGAAAGTTGCTCTTTCTTCTCACTGTGCACTCCCACAAAACTGTAGTTCACACGCTCATTGCGTCAATACAGGACTACACCAATGTTCTGGATCTGGGTCTTTCTGACTACTTGGTAGGAATTCTGCAGGTTGTCCAGAAAGTGGCAGCATGTCTAATCCTTAAACTCCCTCATCGGCCACCTTTGTCCCCTTATTTGAGATCGCTGCAATGGCTGCCAGTAAAGAAGAGAATTCTCTGCAAATGATTAATTCTGACACAAAGGTCGATTTTTCTTCAGGCTCTCTACCTTTAGGCCAGGTTGCAGCATTACTCTATTTTAAGAGTTATTCGGTCTACTAAGGTTTCACTTGTGGTGGTCCTAAAGTCAGGCAGGTCAGGAAAGGAGGTCTCTCCTTTTCTTATCTGGCTACATAAGCATGGAACTATCTCCCAGCTGAGCTCTGTATTCCAAGTTCTGATTTTCATTTCAGAAGGAACCTTAAAACGTTGTTTTTCTCAGTTTTGCTTTTCCTCAGTGCCAAAACACTCTTAGGAGTAGCTGCACACTATTCAAAACCCGCTCATTCATTCAATGTCGCTAAAGGCTTCCTCCAGCGAGTTCTTCAACAACATGTCTTAAAAATAAACAGTGCAAATGTTGCTGCACGTAGTGGCAAACGAAAAATATAAACAAAGAATAAAAAACATGATGAGGCAAACAAATATGCCATTGAGGCCTAACTGAGACTTGGTTTTAGTCTATGCAAGAAAACGCATTGTAATGATTTTGTTTCAAATGCAATCGCTGTATGTCAGTACACGTGTGATTTAAAAGGCAGAACAACTATTATTTATGCATATTTCAGTTAAAACACATATAAGCTTCCTCACAATCATTTCACAATTTCTGTTTTGTACTTTACAGGCTTTTTATTAGGAGAATGACCTATCCCATTTATTTCCTTTCTAGAAAACTTTCTAAACCTCTGTTTTACATGTAAATGTCAAATATAGTGAACAATCTTCTTCGTGTACTAGAGAAGTTTTTCCTGACTCCTCTTTGGAGAATTTTCTCCGTGTACTCTGCTCATCTTTCTCTATCATTAAATACTTGCTTTTAGTGTCATTTAGGGAATAGGTTTGAAGTCACTCGCTGCAACCAGTTGTTGGTTTTCCTTGCCTTCCCTATTTCTTTCACATTCGTACTTCATTGCTGGCAAGCTCCTATCCCCCTAATTTATCTCCTGACTTGATTATAGCCCAGTTTCTTTGAGCTTTCTGTCTTGCATGTCCTATCTTTGTGACTTTTTGACTCGCTCTGCTGCTGTTTTTCCCCATTGCTGTAGTAACCCAGAATTCTTAGCAGCAGTGTTTCTGTTACAACAAATATTGGCATAATCAATAAGAATACGGTATACCAATTCAGCTGCAACCTAGAGAATGTTTTGTGTCCTATCTCAGCTTCTTTTTGACATTGCCATAGTTACATGAGGTACTTTGTAGCAAAGACTCTTTTACATGACACATTTGCAGAGCTATTGAGCATATATGACTACATATTTCGGGCCAGGGTTATCTGGTTTTCCTTAGTTACTGACAATAGAAATTCTGTAGCATTATTCTGATCAAACCAATTAATTTCCAATACGTAAATGATGAGGTCACAATACTATGCTCATAGAATTTGCCAGCTTTAGCACCATACTGTTGAATGAACCGCATTAAAATTTTTAACCTTTGTTACCACATCCTTAACCTGTTTGGGAAAAGGGCTCGTGTGTGCTGCCACCATCTGTAGACATAGGGGAGGACTCTCCTACATTGTACTCAGTTTTTCCTCGTTATGTTAGCCATAAAGGTTAGAAAGAGGGAAGATTATCCGAGATCTTAAATAACAGGCCTTTTGTAGTATTCTCTAAATACAGAATGTCACAGTATGTCATCGCTTGATGGGTTCTAGAGCCTCTAAGTGGAATGTTGGAGTAGAATGTGGGATGATAAGGGAGAAAACAGGAGGAGCAAGGAGAAGGAGTTGTTGGTGTTGGCTGAGGTTTATTTTGTGTAACTTAATCAAGAAGCTTTCAATTTCCATCTTTGGACATCTATTTTGCTACATTGGCGACGAGGAGCAGTGCATATTGTGAAGAAAGATTGAGAGACCAATTTAAGTAAGTTGTAACTTGGAGAAAGACAAGGAAGTGTTTTGGCAAAAAAATAATCCTTCTTTAACTGAGGTGCTCACAATTTCAAAAGCCTGTGAGCATAGTCAAGCGTGTGTGGAAGAGATAAAAAGGGTGTGCTGTGAGTAATGGGAATGAAGAAGTAATACAAATACTCAAAACTAAAACTAGAAGCAACAATAAAGGACAGTTTATGCCATCTAAAGGGAAACAAGAAAGAGAGAAAAAGAATAAGAAGGTTCAATGTTCTTGTTTTAGGTGTGGTGAATATGGTTACTTAGCCAATAACAAGCAGTGCACTGGCTGGAAAACTATTTGCAACATATGTGGGAGAAATGGTCATGTGACGAAGTGGTTGTAGATGTAGTAATTTGAGGGAGAAGATTTGTGAAGTAGAGTGATGATGAAATGGATTGTGAAGAAATAGTCTTACAGATGATGGAGGTTGGAGAAGGGAGTCCTTTTGAGATAGTTCAGATAGAGAATGTTTGTGTGCACATGTTGTTTGACTCTAGAATCAAGAGAACATTAATTCCAAAAGAAATATAAGTAAAGGAATTGAAAAACAAAATCACTCTTTTCAAACCTGACATTCGTCCTAAAGTGTATGGTGGTGAACCTATCAAATTGTTAGGATACTTTACAGGGTAAATTAATTTCAAAGGAAGGTATACAGTAGGCAAAATCTTTCCATGAGAGTTGTTTCACTTATTAGTTGGTTCCATCAAAGAGATTGATTAGTCTATCTAGATCCCAATGAAAATTCTGCTGTATGATTAAAGGGCATAGATCACGTTAACCGAGTTAACACGAGAAGACCGGAATATGAGACGGAATTACCGGAGGTATTTCAAGATGTTTTGAGGTCTCTTAAAGGATGCAATCATTAAATCATACTAAAGAAGAGTACAGTGCCTGTGGTGAGCAAAGTAAGAGGTGTTCCCTTGGTGGTCAAGGACAAGATGCGACAAAAATTGGAGAAATTAAAAGGTTGTGGCATAATTGAAGAAGTTAAAGCAACTGAGTGGCTCGCCCTGGTTGTAATGGCACATAAAGCCAATAGGGAGGCAAGACTGTGCGTGGATTTTCGTGAACATTAAAAGTATTGTGGTAGGTCACTATCCACTACCAAACATTACTGAGATGTTCGTTATGTTGAAGGGTGCAAAATGTTTCTCATCCTTAGACCTCACCTTAGCATATGATCAAGTAAAGTTGCATAGGGACTCTCATGAATCGATGGCATTTGTCACGCTTTTTGGGACTTTAACATTTTTAAGAATGCCCTTTGGGCTCATTCTGCTACAGCAGTGTTTCAAGGAGTAATGGAGAACATATTGAAAGATGTGGATGGGGTAAAAATAGATCAAGATGATGTGCTAGTTTATGGATGCGATGTCGAAGAACACATTAGACGTGTGGCTGAGGTGCTTGGGAGGTTGACTAGTGGTATTACGTTAAAAGCAAAAAAATGCAGATTTAATCTTGCTGAGATTGACTATTTTGGGCACAAAATCACCTCAGTAGACATTGAGCCAAGAAAGAAGTTGGTGGATATGATTAATTATATGGCTAGTCCTGTATGTAAAGAGGAAGTCATCAAATTTCTGGGTATGTCTGAGTACAACAGCAACTTTGTTCCTAACTTTGCAGAGAAAATCAAGAACATGAGGACTTTATTGAAAAAAAGGAGCGGTGTTTTATTGGAAGGATGAATGTGGGAAGGAATTTAAGCATTTGAAATTGTGAGTGTATGGAGGACCCTCTAGTCTACAAAGCTTTAATGAGCTTAAAGGGTTTGGGAGCTGTTTTGATTCAATGACATGAGGGTGTGGAGCACACCATCTTATTTATTTGAAGAATGTTGCAGGGGGCAACATTGAATTATTCGGTAATAGAGAAAGAAGCATTAGCTGTGTATTGGGCTGTGTGTAAGTTGAGAACATTCATTCAGGGTGACAGATTTGAGATCAATACAGATCATAAAACATTGAAAGAGGTATTTGAGAAGAAAGGTGTAGATGCCATCTCAGGAAGAATTAGGAAATGGGTGGTGTCTCTACAAGAATTTCAGTTTGATGCAACTTATGTACGTGGTGTAAAGAACAACTTAACGGACTGCTGCTCATGTTTGATTAGTGAGTGTGGCAAGGATGCGGAGGAATTAAACATTGACGAAAAATATTTTGATGCATGCTTGATCAGGGATAATATCATAAAGGAAGATGAATGGTTGTAAGAATTGTGTATAAACACCATGTTATAGCAAGTGTGTAAAAGACTCAAGTATGATTGGAAAAATGAAGACAAACCAGATGTTAATTTAAATGGGTTTTGGCATGTCAGCGATGAACATGCCTTTCAAGATTGTTTGTTATTTTGGGGAAACAGACTAGTTCCTCCTACCTCAATGAGAAATGACCTAATTACCCTTGCTCATGAGAGTCATCCAGGCATTTCTAAGATGAAATAGAGGCTTAGCCTTATGTATTAGTGGCCTGGTATGGACATTCAAATCGAGAGATCTGTAAGAGAATGTGTGGAGTGTTCAAATTGTGACAAGATGTTGAAATGTAGGGTACAGTCAATGGTTTTTACAAGGTTCCCTAGAGGACCATGGGAGGACATGGCTGTAGACATTTTGGGTCCCATCAGATTTCCAGGTGTTCACAAATATGTGATTGGTTTACTAGACAAGATGGCTGGAAGTTTCTATTACCAATTCTGTTGAGACTTGTGATGTTATTAACTTTCTGAACCAAGTGTTTGAATGTGAAGGGGTTCCCTCGACTTTGTTATCTGATAATAGAATTCATCTGGTTTCCATGGAAATTGAGAAAGTTCTTTTGGATACGGGTATTACACATAAGACGACAGCTTTGTACCACCCTGGGGCAAACGGAATGGTCTAGAGGTTCAATAGGGTATTAAAGGAAATGATACAAGGAGCTGTTGCAGGACATTTATGTTGGAAGAAGAAGTTACTAAGCAAGGTAAAGAATTACAGGTTGACACCTCATACCACTTACGGGTGTTGCTCCATTTGAATTACATTACATTAATTTGTCCAGCTTGGGTTAACTTTAAAGCTCTGTATGGAATGAGTGTTGAGCATGAGAAGAAAATGGAGATGGAACAAAGGAAAATGTGTAACAGGAAGAAAAAGGTTGATACCCCCAATGCTGTGAAAGAAACTTTAGTGCGTGTGGGAGATGCGGTGAAAGTAAAATGTCCAAGGGAAGGATCTGCACAGTCTCAATCGAAATTCTTGCCTTCCATGGAAGTCATAACTGTGTTTAGGAATGCTGTCAAAACAGCAGCCCATAGGATCTGGAATTTAAATAGGATAGCAAAGCTGCCTAGTGTGGTTGATGCAGATGATGTGGGTAAACAAGATGGCATGGAGTTCAGTTTGCGTGAGGAATTTTGGAAAAGTACAAGATGTTCTAGGAAAGTAAGCTATTTACAAGAATATGTGTAATCTTTGTACATTACAAGAAGGTGCGCAGCCCTGTACCATGTACATTGACTTTCAATGTATTTATAGTATTCTGGAGGGGGGGGACTGATGATATGTACAACTCATGGGAAATAGTTATTAGAAGTACATATATAACCCTTGTACATTTCATGCTGGTGTATGATCTTTGCATGAGTTGCATGCACTTTCTATTTTGTTGTAGAAAATAGTATCTATAGTAACGCTGTTGTAATTTGAAAGTTAATATTTTTTAATGTCTTTTACCTTTTGGTGGTGTCTTGTTATAGGAAGAGAGATGTGTGGTATTCTCTGAATACAGAATGTCACAGTATGTCATCACTTGATGGGTTCTAGAGCCTCTAAGTGGAATGTGGGATTGAATGTGGGATGATTAGAAGAAAAACAAGAGAAGCAAGGACAAGGAGCTGCTGGTGTTGGCTGACGCTTCTTTCATGTAACGTAATAAAGAAGTATTCAATTCACATCTTTGGACATCTATCTTTTCTACACCTTTCCTAACTGAAAATAACCACGCTGGCACAGCTTGCTTACCCATCCTTAGCCCCACGGTGCACCATTTACTATGTCTAACTCGGATGAGGCCTCTAAAAGACAATAAACTCTCTCCCTGGTTCTCCCCGAAACTTAAAATTGATAAACTCACTGTCAGGAAGGCAGAACGCAAATGGAGGCGTACCAAGGATACTGACGACAGACAGCACTACAAAACAATTCAGCGGCTCTATATGAACCAGATAGCCTTAGCCAAAAAAGACAATTTAGGAAACAGAATCAGCCAAGCAGCTATCTCTCACAAAGAACTGTATAAAATCGTTAAGGAATTCACCAACCCACCCTCCTGTCAACAACCACACATTGCTTCCCAGGAATGGGTTGACTCCCTTTCCACCTTTTTCATAAATAAGATTAATGACATCCATAAGCTTTTTCCCCAAGCAACCGACTCAATACCGAAAGAGAGCCATGCGGACTGCCCACTACAGTACATAGTCCCCCTCAAGGAGTTCCACGCAGTTTCAGAGGAGGAAGTACTTTCCACACTTAACCGGACTAAATCAGGATCACCGACCGATCCTTCTTCCGCCCAGATTCTATCCAAAATCGGCCCTATCCTCCTCTCCAACCTGACTACAATATTCAACCACTCACTATCGCAATCTACGATGCCCACTCTCTGGAAAGAGGCCATAGTCAGGCCCATCCTGAAAAAACCAACAGCTGACCCCAAACAGCTTGCTAACTACCGACCAATATCCCTTCTACCCTTGTTCGGCAAAATCATGGAATCACTGGTAAATAACCAATTAACTTATCTGGAAAACAATAACCTACTGGACCCATCGCAGTCAGGGTTCCGGGCATTTCACAGCACTGAAACGGCCTTATTAGAGATTGTCGATAACATCAGACTCTCCCTTGATGCCAGACAATCTGCCATCCTGGTCTTACTTGACCTGTCGGCCGCCTTCGACACCATCTCACATGGCATCCTTCTGGATCGCCTATGTGAATTTGGTGTCGAGGGCCCCGCACTGAACTGGCTCAAGAGCTACCTGACAGACCGTTCATCCAAGGTCCAAATTGGAGACTTTACTTCCAAAAGCCAACCAATTGATAAGGGCGTCCCACAGGGTTCCATCTTAAGTCCAACACTTTTTAATTTGTACGTGTCCCCATTAGCCAGGCTAATCAAAGCATTTGGCTTCCAAACAGTGTCATACGCAGATGACACGCAGTTATTAATCACCTTGGGACCTGACTTCACCGACACCAAAAAACGATTTAAACACTGCATGACGGCCATAAACGACTGGATGACAAATAACCATCTGCTTCTCAAGGCCAGCAAAACTGAAATCTTGCTCTTTGGGGACGCACTGAAACTATGGACTAACGACTGGTGGCCCTCCGCCCTAGGACCCTGCCCAGCACCCAAGACAGCTGTTCGCAATCTCGGGGTGATAAATGATTGCAAACTCTCCATGTCAGACCATATCAACAACTTGGCCCGCATTAGCTATGGTCTCATGCGTAGTCTTAGGAAAATATTCAAGGGGATTCCACTATCCTCCCGCATGCCCCTAGTACAGGGTCTAATCATTAGTCGCTTGGACTATGGAAACTCACTACTTGCCTCCATAAATGAAGAGCATCTTGCTAAACTCCAGGTCCTGCAAAATACTGCGGCCAGACTGGTCTTAAACCTGCCCCCGCGATCACCCTCGGCGCCCAGTCTAAAGACCTTACACTGGCTTCCAGTCAGAAAGCGGATACACTTTAAACTCTGCTGTCTTGTACACAAAACCCTCAATAACAAAGGACCACATTACCTAGCCAAAAAACTAACCAAACACCAACCTGTAAGAACCCTTCGATCCACTAGCAAACACCTCCTAACGGTACATAAGGTCCGCACAATCAGAAATGGAGGCAGAGCCTTTTCCAGAATTGCGCCTGAAACTTGGAACAAACTACCTCTACATCTCAGATTGGAAACCGATCACAAGAAATTTCGTAGATCCCTCAAAACCTGGCTATTCTAGCTCGGTCCACCCATCTCTCTGGTTTTCCTTTCTGAGTATGAGTTCAGCGCTATGAGACCTATGGGTGATATATGCGCTTAATAAATACCAAAATACATACATACTCTCCCCCCTTACTACCTGTTTTGTAGCAACTGCAGCGGACAATGTTAGATATCAGCGCCTGCCTTCAATCGTCCCTAGGTACAGCCCTTGACAGGTTGGCATCTGCCTGTCACTTCTCCTTTTCTAATGCCTTCTCCTGTCCGACCATATGTTCAAAGCACTCCTTGTAGAAACCCTGCAATTATCCTTTTAAACACAAGCACCTGCATCAGGCATCCCCTGGGCAAAAGGGGAAGTGGACCTCCTGTCCACAACTCCAGAAGAGAACATGGTGCTGAATTGCGAAAGATGCCTAATGCCCACACCAGAGGTCAAATCAGAGAGGTTAATGAGGATGTGGTTGACAGGGAGGATTCCTCCTTCAGTTTCTCACTCTCCGGCGATATTGAGAATGGCTTTGACCTTGGTGCTTCAGTCTTTTATTCTTCCCCCCACAGGTGTTGTGTGTGACATGGGGTGCTGTCGTATGGAGTCAGTTGCTGGTTGGTGCAGTCGCCTCTCTTTGTGGCTGCAATCTTCCCCTTGCTCATCCCCGAAAGGGTTGACGTAGGGGTGTCCGAAACTGCCACCGTTGCATTGTTGATTTCATCTGGCCTGCATTCTAAAAGCTTTGGTACGAGGTTGCACCTTGAAAATTCCCTCTCCCTTCTGGCCTCCTTGTAGGTGTAGTTCTTCTCCTTAGGTGTCCCCAGAATTGCAGGGCTACCATTTGCTTGCGGTGTCATTGTCCTTTTTGATGTGTTGTAGTGTTTCGTCTACTGCACTCCCAAACAATTGTTCTCCATTGAATGGTGAATTGATGTTTGCCTGTACCTCATTTTTACAACCCGACACCCTTAGCCAGGCATGTCGTCTTAGGGTGGTACCCACCATCACCTGCCTACTTGCTGCAGCTAGGGTTTAGGCAGGTATTCGCTATGTTTTTCCCTTCTTCTGCCAGGGATGCTGCTCTCTTTGGTATTGTTCCGGAAGATGTTTCATCAGCTCTGCCATTTCTTCCCAGTGCTGATGTGCGTACCTGTTGAGCTGGGCATTTGAATTGGCTATGCACGACAGTGTTGCTGCTCCCCTTTCAAATTTTCTCCCCACCATGTCCATTTTTCTACTTTCATTATCTGGTGGTGGCCCGGATACTTTTGTGACATTTGCCCTCTTTCTGGCCGTAGCAACAATGATATAGTCTGTGATACAGTGCCTCTAATATATGGGGGGGGTCTTTTGAGGAATGTTTTTTTCCCTCTGTCTTTGGTGTTACAGACCTGCATGTTGCTGGTTCTTTAAAGGCTTCTCTTCCTTGGTCCAATATACTTGGGAGCATGGGGAGATACCGATTTTTACATTAGGAAGGCATTAAAGTCTCTAGGACGATTGTGACTCTTCCTTATCCTCTTCCAATTGTACCTCATACTTCTCTGCAGCCTTTATTATCAATTGATTGTACATCGCTATGTTGTCTGGAGGCGAAGGCTTCGACGGATACATGTATATTTTCTCCTCTGGAGACTCAGCTTTGAGTTTCTGCCACAGCATCTCAAAATAATCGGACCCCTCTGACCCGTGGACCATACCCTGAGCTTCAGGGTTGTCCTCTTTGAAGATTTCCTGATCCTCCTATTCTTGTGATTCTAGGGTCGTTGGGGGCACCAGTTCCTCCGTTTCCTTCTCTGTTTGTAGCTTTTCCGTTGAAGGTTTTGGCAGAATTCTAAATTCCGTAGGGAGGCCTCAAACTCCTTTTTCTTCTGCAGTATCTTTGCCATTTTGGCCTCGAGACGACTTTTCTTGTGCTGGATCTTGGCTGTGTGCTCTTTGGCTTATCTCGACTTTGATCATCTTTCGACGTCTTCTCATTTGACTGCCTGCGGCGTCTTTGCTGTGGAACTCGAGGGGCTCTGTCGGCCTTTGCTTGCCTTAAGTTGATGAGATCTTCGACACTGAGGCAGCTTTTTGTGACTTTGAGTCTGTTGTTCAAGACTCACCACCACTTTGTTTTTGTAACATTACCTGCAAGCGTCTTTCTGTCTGTTTCATTGTTCTCTCTCAAAGTCAATGACCCTCATTTCGGCGTCTGAGCCCTCTCCTTCAATCAATCAATCAATCACGGCATTTATAGAGCGCGCTACTCACCCGGGAGGGTCTCAAGGCGCTGGGGGAGGGGGTAAGTTATTGCTCGAACAGCCAGGTCTTGAGCTGCTTCCTGAAGGAGAGATGGTCCTGGGTTCGCCGAAGGTGAGTGGGGAGGGAGTTCCAGGTCTTGGCTGCCAGGTAGGAGAAGGATTTTCCTCCGGCGGTGGTTCTGCGGATGCGTGGTACGGTGGCGAGGGCGTGGCTGGTTGATCGTAGCTGGCGGGTGGGCGTGTAGAAGGTCATGCGGTCGTTGAGGTACTTTGGGCCCAGGTCGTGGAGGGCTTTGTGTGCGTGGGTGAGGAGTCTGAACGTGATTCTCTTGCTGACGGGGAGCCAGTGCAGGTCTTTCAGGTGTCCGGTGATGTGGCTGTGTCGGGGGATGTCCAGGATGAGTCGTGCGGAGGCGTTCTGGATGCGCTGGAGTCTTTTTTGAAGTTTGGCTGTGGTTCCGGCATAGAGGGTGTTCCCATAGTCCAGTCGGCTGGTGACGAGTGCCTGGGTGACGGTCTTCCTGGTTTCAGTGGGGATCCATCTGAAGATCTTGCGGAGCATGCGCAGGGTGTTGAAGCACGAAGATGAGACGGCGTTGACTTGTCTGGTCATTGACAGGGAGGAGTCCAGGATGAAGCCCAGGTTGCGTGCGTGGTCCGTTGGCTTGGGCGCGGTGCCCAGGGCCGGGGGCCACCAGGAGTCGTCCCAGGCGGAGGGTGATGAGCCCAGGATGAGGACTTCCGTCTTGTCTGAGTTCAGTTTAAGGCGGCTGTTCCTCATCCAGTCGGCGACGTCTCTCATCCCGTCGTGTAGGTTGGCTCTGGCGGTGGTGGGGTCGTTGGTGAGGGAGAGGATCAGCTGGGTGTCGTCGGCGTAGGAGATGATGTTGAGGTTGTGTTGACGTGCAATGGCTGCGAGGGGGCTCATGTAGACGTTGAAGAGGGTTGGACTGAGTGAAGATCCTTGTGGAACGCCGCAGATGACTTCGGTGGCCTCGGATCTGAACGGGGGAGGCGGACTCTCTGGGTTCTTCCGGCGAGGAACGAGATGATCCATTCCAGTGCTTTCTCTCGGATTCCGATGTTGCTGAGGCGCTTCACTAGGGTGCGGTGGCAGACGGTGTCGAACGCCGCGGAGAGGTCCAAGAGGATGAGGGCTGCTGTTTCCCCGTTGTCGGTTAGGGTTCTGATGTCGTCGGTGGCTGCGATAAGGGCGGTCTCGGTGCTGTGGTTGGCCCGAAACCCGGACTGCGAGGGGTCGAGGGATCCGTTCGTCTCGAGGAAGGCGGCAAGCTGTCTGTTGACGGTCTTCTCGATGACTTTGGCCGGAAACGGAAGGAGCGAGATGGGACGGTAGTTCTTGAGGTCGGTGGGGTCCGCCGTTGGTTTCTTCAGGAGGGCGGTAAGCTCGGCGTGCTTCCAGCTCTCCGGGAAGGTGGCGGTGTGGAAGGAGGAGTTGATGATGTCCCGGAGATGGGGTGCGATGGTGGCGTCGGCTTTGTTGAAGACGTGGTGTGGGCAGGGGTCGGTTGGTGATCCGGAGTGGATGGAGTTCATCGTGCGGGTGGTGTCTTCGGTGCTGATCGGGGTCCAGTAGCAGAGGGTGGTGGTGGCGGGCGTTGGTTCGGCGGTAGGGTGCGTGGTTTGTGCGTCGAAGCTGTTATGTATGTCGGTGATCTTGCGGTGGAAGAACGCGGCGAGTGAGTTGCAGAGGTCTTGCGAGGGGTGATGTCGTTGTTTCCGGCGCCGGGGTTGGAGAACTCTTTGACGATGCTGAAAAGTTCCTTGCTGTCGTGGGCGTTGTTGTCCAGTCGTTCTTTGAGTGCCGACTTCTTGGTGGCACGGATCATCTGGTGGTGTTTACGGGTGGCGTGCTTGAGGGCGGTCCTGTTGTCTGTGGTCTGGTCGAGTCGCCAGGTTTTCTCGAGAGTGCGGCAATTCTTCTTGGATTCCTTGAGTTCGTTGGTGAACCAAGGGGTTTTCTTGCTTCCGGGTCTGCTGGGAGGGTTTTTAGTGGTGCGAGGTCGTCGGCGCAGGCGGTCAGCCACTTGGCGAGGTTGCTGGCTGCTTCGTTTGGGTCCGTTGTGTTGGTGGGTGTGTTCTGGCTGAGGGAGGCGGTGAGCTGCTCGGCGATGATCTTGCTCCAGCTCCGGCGGGAGCCTGTTGCGGGTGGTGGTGGGTCGCAGTCTTTCTGAAGCTGAAGTGGACGCAGCTGTGGTCGGTCCAGTGGAGTCCGGTGGCGTGGCTGAAGGAGATGTGCTTGCTGGAAGAGAAGACGGGGTCAAGCGTGTGGCCGGCGTAGTGGGTGGGCGTGTTCACCAGTTGCTTGAGTCCGAGGTTGGCGAGGTTGTCCAGCAGGGCGGTGGTGTTTCTGTCGTTGTTGTTCTCCAGGTGGAAGTTGAGGTCCCCTAGGAGGATGTAGTCGGCGGAGGGCATGGCGTGCGGGCTGATGAAGTCTGCGATGTCTTCGCTGAATAGTGTGCGTGGTCCCGGGGGTCTGTAGATGAGGGTGCCTCGGAGGGTGGTCTTGGGGTCAGTGTGTATCTGGAAGTGTAGGTGTTCGGCGGCGGTGAAGGTCTCGTCGGAGTTAGTCGAGATGCGGATGGTGTTCTTGTGTACGATGGCGATGCCTCCTCCCGTCTGGTTGACGCGGTCCCTCCGGGTGATCTTGTATCCGTCCGGGATGGCTATGGCGATGTCGGGCGCTGAGGAGGCGTTCATCCAGGTTTCGGTGAGGAAGGCGATGTCCGGTGCTGTTGCGTCGAGCAGGTCCCAGAGTTCCACGGCGTGCCTGTGGACGGAGCGGGTGTTCAACAGGATGCATTTCAGGTGGTTGCTGCTGGTGCTCGACTTGGCGGATGTGGTGCACGTCCGGGGGCAGGTGAATCGGCAGGTTTGGCAGGTGAAGGGTCCGTGGGTGCGTCTCGGTGAGGCTCAATAGCAGGCAGGGTTCCGGCCGGCATTGAGTGCGGTGAGGGTGGCGGCGTCGTAGGTCCGTCGAGTGGTGTTGCATCGGTGGGATCCAGGGGTTCTGGCGCTGGGCGCGGTCCAGTCGCGGACGGGCGCAGACGGGCTTGCCTTAGGCGCGCCTTCGGCGCGCCAGCGCGCGCGGCGCAGCGGCCGCCATTTATGGGGAGGTGGGAGGGAGGAGCAGCTGGGAGGCGGGAGGCAGGGGCAGCGAATGGGCAGTCAGGGGGCGGGGCCGCAGGGACGCAGCGGCGGGAATGGCGAGAGAAAGCGGGGGCACAAAGTACAAGGGGAGAGAATACAGACAAAAATACGGGCACAACGCAAATGGGGCAGCGAGGGGCACAGAAAGGAAAATGGGGGGAGAAAACAGACAAAATTACAAGCACAACGCAAATGGGGCAGCGAGGGGCACAGAAAGGAAAATGGGGGGAGAAAACAGACAAAATTACAAGCACAACGCAAATGGGGCAGCGAGAGGCACAGAAAGGAAAATGGGGGGAGAAAACAGACAAAATTACAAGCACAACGCAAATGGGGCAGCGAGGGGCACAGAAAGGAAAATGTTGGGAGAAAACAGACAAAATTACAAGCACAACGCAAATGGGGCAGCGAGGGGCACAGAAAGGAAAATGTTGGGAGAAAACAGACAAAATTACAAGCACAACGCAAATGGGGCAGCGAGGGGCACAGAAAGGAAAATGGGGGAGAAAACAGACAAAATTACAAGCACAACGCAAATGGGGCAGCGAGGGGCACAGAAAGGAAAATGGGGGAGAAAACAGACAAAATTACAAGCACAATGCAAATGGGGCAGCGAGGGGCACAGAAAGGAAAATGGGGGAGAAAACAGACAAAATTACAAGCACAACGCAAATGGGGCAGCGAGGGGCACAGAAAGGAAAATGGGGGAGAAAACAGACAAAATTACAAGCACAACGCAAATGGGGCAGCGAGGGGCACAGAAAGGAAAATGGGGGAGAAAACAGACAAAATTACAAGCACAACGCAAATGGGGCAGCGAGGGGCACAGAAAGGAAAATGGGGGAGAAAACAGACAAAATTACAAGCACAACGCAAATGGGGCAGCGAGGGGCACAGAAAGGAAAATGGGGGAGAAAACAGACAAAATTACAAGCACAACGCAAATGGGGCAGCGAGGGGCACAGAAAGGAAAATGGGGGAGAAAACAGACAAAATTACAAGCACAACGCAAATGGGGCAGCGAGGGGCACAGAAAGGAAAATGGGGAGAAAACAGACAAAATTACAAGCACAACGCAAATGGGGCAGCGAGGGGCACAGAAAGGAAAATGGGGGAGAAAACAGACAAAATTACAAGCACAACGCAAATGGGGCAGCGAGGGGCACAGAAAGGAAAGTGGGGGAGAAAACAGACAAAATTACAAGCACAACGCAAATGGGGCAGCGAGGGGCACAGAAAGGAAAATGGGGGAGAAAACGGACAAAATTACAAGCACAACGCAAATGGGGCAGCGAGGGGCACAGAAAGGAAAATGGGGGAGAAAACAGACAAAATTACAAGCACAACGCAAATGGGGCAGCGAGGGGCACAGAAAGGAAAATGGGGAGACAAGCAAGAAATACGGGCACCGGGGCCACAAGCGGAGGGCGATCTTACCTGCAGAAGCAGCGGGCAGACAACACAGGCGGAGCTGTGTGGTGGGGAGCGACCTACCTGGCAAGGTCAAGGGTCGCTCTCCTCACCGCGCAGCGGCCGCCATTTATGGGGAGGTGGGAGGGAGGAGCAGCTGGGAGGCGGGAGGCAGGGGCAGCGAATGGGCAGTCAGGGGGCGGGGCCGCAGGGGACGCAGCGGCGGGAATGGCGAGCGGCAGCGGGGGCACAAAGTACAAGGGGAGAGAAAACAGACAAAAATACGGGCACAACGCAAATGGGGCAGCGAGGGGCACAGAAAGGAAAATGGGGGAGAAAACAGACAAAATTACAAGCACAACGCAAATGGGGCAGCGAGGGGCACAGAAAGGAAAATGGGGGAGAAAACAGACAAAATTACAAGCACAACGCAAATGGGGCAGCGAGGGGCACAGAAAGGAAAATGGGGAGACAAGCAAGAAATACGGGCACCGGGGCCACAAGCGGAGGGCGATCTTACCTGCAGAAGCAGCGGGCAGACAACACAGGCGGAGCTGTGTGGTGGGGGAGCGACCTACCTGGCAGTCCTCCTGAGCGACCTCACTGGACAACCGCAGGTCTCTCAGGAACGGAGTGTCCTTTTGTCCCTGAGGGGCACAGTGTGCTTCCCTCTGTTTGTCCCTTGCCCTTCAAGTCTTTGGCTAGAAGTCGGTGCAGGCTTCGCAGTTGTCACTTTTGTGGTCCAGCGGATGGCAAAGGTTACACATTTGGTGTTTGCCCTTTTGAGCGAATTTATGATGGCACTTCGGGCAGAATTGGAAGGGTGTGTTCTCCATGTCACATAGAACAGGCGGCCCCCTGTCCTGACATTCTCCTAATCACCCTCAATGTTTAGTGTCGATGAATCTCCAAATCTTATATCTCTGATCCTTCTCCCTAACAGCAGAAAAAAAGAATCTGAAGATGGCGACCACGCATGGGAGCTTCCTGAGAAGGAGTATGATGTCAAGAGAGGCTGGATTAGACACCAAATGTTGGGACAGTTGACGCCACCCCAAAAAAATAAAATAGAGAAGGACAATTAACACAATGGAGAATTCCGGACCCGACCACTAGATAGTGAAATAATGCACAGCTTGTGAATCCAGAAAAGATTCATGCCCCAAATATGAAAATTATCAGTTCACATCAGGACTGGAAATATAAAGATTTTACTCCTGGATCCCCCAAATTAGGGGTCATGGTGTGGTAGCAGAAAGGGTTTGGTGTCATGAAAAGTGGATTCGGACAGTCAAGTTCTACATTTTTTTTTAAGCTGTGCCGCAAAGTAATTGACAACATCAACAAATGTGACAATAAATCTGTTCTGGCTTACTTAATTTGTCACAAACAGGATGCATTTAAAAATATCATTTAAGACACCTGCTGCAGAGCTCTTTGTGTGCCCAGTAATTTTCAGGGGATAATATTAACAGTACTATAACTATACACTTGCTGGAGAGATCTGTGTTTCGTCTGGTTACAGTTCTCACTCATAATAAAGTACCATAGTAGTTTAATGTGTGTGTTGCTACGCACAACACATAACTTTGTATTTTATGTATATAGCTCAGTCAGTTACCACATTTGTCATAGAAAGTTTTTTGTTACTTGCAGTTTGTAAGTTACAATCTTTCTAATTTAGAACCAATATCTAGGGACTGCATAGAAATGGCACAGCATAGTCTTATAACCTTATAGTTTTTCTCGATCTTTCAATATTCAATATTCGAACTTTGCAAAAAAGGGTTTCTTTGGAGAATTATAAAATCTTATTGGTAGAAAAAAAAACAACCACTGCGTTACATTCTAAATCCTTTGTTTTCTCCAGGCGAAGCACTCGCAACTTAGTGGATATCAGGTACGGGTAATATGCGACTCCTAGACTGTGCAAATCTCATTGTCTTACACTTGTATGAATCAATGTCTCTCTATACTGTGTGTGTGATGTAAAGTGATCCAACATCATACATTGGGATGAGTAGAGCTATAAAAGAAATTAAATAAAAATAATTTATTAAGTGCTATTCAAATCAGTATTATTGTGATTACTCAAAGACACAGATCCATCTGAAATTCTTACAGTCCATGCATATCTCTTAGACACGGGCTGAATAAAGTCAAAAACCTTTCAAATCGTAGCTCCTCTAAAGCATTTGGGAAGTGATAACAAGCTGTGAGACTTTTTTTCCCTTCATTCCATTGGCATTTAGACTCCAGCCAGGATGAGATTCCAACAAAAGGAGTGCAGATGACACTTTAAGTGAGGCCCAGTTGGAAGTGAAAATAAGAAGCCAAACTAACGCCTTGCAGGTATCTGTTCCGAAAGGAAAACAGACATTATTCGGGTACCGCTGAATGTGTCCTGCTGTCAGCAAATTACACTGGGACAAATTCAACCTGTTTCACAGCGGTCAACCTGTTTTATCCTGGATCTGGCACATTAATAATAGCTGGAACCATGATCAGGCTAGAGTCCCCCTCAGTTTCCTCTAACACCAAGCATAGACCACAAACCAATATCCTCACCTTATTATGCTCATGTTTTACAGTATATATGTAAAAAATATTCAGTCAAGCCACTATGTGATGGCATTGTGTGTGCTGCATGCACAGGAGGCATAGGGATGATATCAACCAAGGACCAATTTAAAATGTATGAAAGGGGGTGTTCGTTGGCGCTACTTCACTAGCATGATTAATACAAGATATTCACTGTGCAAATATTAAGTGTTGTTTGCTTTGTCCCATTAGTTCAGACTCGGAAACCTAAAGCTCTCTTCAGTCAGGCTTAAAAAGTCTACACTGCATGCAGAGGGCATGAGGTGAATGGGGCAGTGGAGCATGGGGCAGTGGAGCATGGGGCAGATTCAGTAACTCATTTTTACTGAGGTCTCAGACATATTTTTTAAATATTTCATAAAGATTGTAAAAGTTCATAAATTGTACTCGCAGACACAAATGAATGCCATTAGACAGAACTATTTACTAAATACATTAATAAATATATCTAAATTTAAAGAATGGAAAAAAGTACAGAATGTTACTACTGTGACACATACAACAGTATCCAGAGCAGTGGTAAATTCTGACTAAATGAAAATTCAAGATGACGAAAAATCTCATCAACAGTTCATTCAGCAGAAATGAATGTAAGGGGTTGCTGGTAGGCATTCTTGAATACTATAACAGTTTCTGGATTTCTTTGTCGCCTTACTTTGTTTGGAAGCTCCTTGGGCTAGTTTGATGGCTTTGCATTTCCCCATGTTAAAAAAAAAAGTTATTTCTTAGAGAAATTTGGTCACTATAGTTACGGTCAAACCATCAAAGCTGAACTAAACAGAAATACAATAAAGTAACAATTAATATAAGAATCAATATGTTTAGCTAATGATCCAATTGCACGGCACTGCTAGGGTGGAAAATAATAGTTGAACTATGAGTGGAGGCTTAACTACAACGCAGTCACAGTGAAGGAAAATAAACAATGGGCTCTAATCTTTCCATTATAAAACAAGCATTGGTAATGCAATAGGTTTCGCTTATGTGATTCATAATAAGTTGCTTTTTGTTGCAAGTTGTAGCTTGATGAGTAGTTGTGCAATATAAGTTATTGAAACTCCGTTAAAGTGTTATGACTTGTACATTGAGAAAGGCAATATATTGTGCGGTTATTGGTGGTATTTTAAAGAGGGAGGGCAAAGGAAAAAAAACATGTACCTAATAAGTACGGTGTGAATACAGATGGGGCCGGGGACCGAGATTAGGTGAGACTGCGCCACGTGTCACTGGCTGCACCTTGCTCTGACTGGAAAGACATCTTGCAGAGATAAATGCTGAGTCTTTCCACGGGCTCTCGTGTGCCCCTGACCACAGAGGACTTAATGTTCATCCCTGTAGTCTGAAGGGAAACGATTTAAAAGACCCAGAGATTAGTTTATTGGATGGGGCGAATGATGTCAAAAAGATGGGAGCTGTGGAAACAGTGTTGCAGGGATTCTGCACATACACAGAACTATGCGCAGGAAAACAGGACCTCAGTGTATAGGGGTGTACCAACCTACCACATTAGTGCCCAAAATCCCAATACCGACTAGCTATAGTGTCTCATTCGTTCTCCTTCAAATATCACGGAGCTACAAATGATTAGACAACCCAGAACACAACACTCCCGACTCTCTCAGGACTTGCGGGAGCAAGACATACTCTTTCGCTCACTCACTCGTACTTGTCCACAATAAGAATTGGCAGAGTCACTGTAAATAGTTCAAAATGTTTATTTTAACTATCGTGCTCTACAATACAATATGCAAGCCACTACCAGCAGCAAAATGCATAAACTCAGCACAGTTAGCATTGTTACAATTCCATAGAATACAAAGGGAGAAGTCATTATATAAAGACTGTGGAAAAAAGGGCACTCAGGCCTAACCACCCTTCATCAGGGTCCCAGAGCAGAGCTGGGAGCAGAGCAGCCTTCATCTGGGCCCGAGTTGTTGTTCCCTGATGAAGGGCGATCCGCCCGAAATGCATTGGAACATATAAATCAAGAAAGATTACTTGTCGTGTAATGACCACAGACAACTTCTGTTAACACATGTTTGCTTCAAATTACCATGGATTGAAAGTTTTAATTCATGCATCGTGTACTATACATTTGAATTATCTAATTGATTACGTAGTATTCCTTTATTTGGGATCTTGAACTTGTTTAATACAACAACCCCACGTAGGGCTTCGATTGTGCCCAGGGGGACTCACCCAATTATTGGGTGCGCAACCATTGTATTTAAATTTTTGACAGTTGCCAGACCAAAACAAGTGGTCTGGTACACCGTATCATTCAAAAATAAAATTTGAGCTGGGATCAGGCAGGCGCAATGTAAAGCCTCAGTTCCCTGAACCTGCCAAGGCTTTGTGCCCCAGATTGATTTTAAATCAACGGTCTCTTTCCAGTGATCATAACCCTCTGTAGCCAATTTAGTTCTAAACAAGTTGGCGTAAATCAATTTAGTATGGTTCAACATAAATTTGGATTGTGAAGACGATTGAAGTTTAAAAAAATAGGATTCCGGATTAGATATATCATAGTCTGTAAAATATGTGAATTTATCTCTAAGAGTTTTCGAACTCCCCTCTACGGGAGTAGGGCAATGTTCCCATTGTGTATAATTAAAAACAGGTCTTAACGTGTTTGTTTTGTGTAAAAAATGATGCCCATAATGTTGATAGCAAAATAGATCCCCATAATTGGCAGAATTTAAATACAAATCTTCAGCATCAAAAGCAGCATAATATTTTAAATCCGAAAATAATGCATGCACTGCTTGTACATCCCAATCATCAGAATGTATGTCCCGTGTAACCACATCTCCTAATGAGACGCGAAATACGTAAGGTACCCTGAGGACCTCGGTCGGACCGTGGATTTCGAAGGCTACTATTTCCCAAACGATGCCATCTGAAACTGGGAATGCTGAAATGTTCACCAGTGTCTGATCACGTTTCATGATATCAGACGATGTGTGAGGGGCCGGAATTCCATTGACCAAGTTCACAGCAGAGCGTTCTGGCAAGTAATGACCATTGATGAGCAAAAAGAACACTGTCACAAATCCAATTGACATGAAGAGGAAAATTTGCATAAGTACCAACCAAATGTAGGTCCATGGAGGGACCAGATAAGTCTTTTTGAACCAAGAGAAGAAAATACTTAATTTAGTCGGTGGGTCTGCCAAACTGGATGTCGAAGTGGACGAGCCAGAAGAGTGGCTGGCATGATCTCCATAGTAACCATTCGTAGGTCTATTAATCAGAGGTGGAAGTGCTGAGTCCGCCTGATGTTCTCGAGGACTGTTCGGCACCTCACTCACGGACTCATCAGCATGATATGTATACTCGACATTCATAGTGGAAGAGAGAGGTCGGACGGGTGAAAGATCAATTACAGTGTCCATCACTTTCTTAGCCACACGCAGACCAATAGAAGATGATGAAGTCAGTGGATCCAATGAAATTGCGTTTCATGAAACTGCAGGCGTGACACTATTCAGAATCGGCCACATGGTGTAACTTGACATTGTCCACTGATATGTATCTGTTGTCTTTGCGACCAGGTAAAGGTGGTAAGATGACTGTACGAGTACCTTCAGTCCAAGCACTGGAACTGGTGCACGATAAGAGGGACCAAATTCTTTTTTGTTCTCCAGCTTTTCTCGTACCAGATCACCGATTTTTGGAAGCCAACCGGCAACTGGAATCAGCAGTGCTGCATCAGTGGAAGAGGGTAAATGTTCAGTTACATAGCTGTCACTGGTCTTTTGTAGCTCCTGTAACACAGTAGAATGATTATCTACGTCAAAGGTTGCGGCAGCCGCCACAACGTCTAGACCATCAAGTTCTGGCACAAACATTTTAATGCCAAAGAGCATTTCGTATGGGGTCCGCCCACCCAGAGACCTTCTAGGGAGATTATTAAGTGCACGTTGAACCCCATACAAGTGGGCCAGCCAGTTCCTGCCAGTACCTAAGACTCTAGCTGTCAAGGATTGCTTTAAGTCACGGTTCATTTGTTCCACAATGGAATTGCCCTCAGGCCTGTATGGAGACAAAAACTGCACCAGCACCCCCATCAACTTCATCGCATCCTTGTACACCTTAGAGGGGAACGCTGGACCTTGGTCAGAATGGAAGGGTCCACAGGCAAACATCCCGACAAAGACACGCAAATCCCTGATGACATTTCAATTGTCAGCACTGCGTTGTGGCCAAACCCAAAGGAATCTAGTGCACGTATCAACTGCAACAAATATATATTTATACACAGTATCAGAAGAGAGAGGACCGCAGTGATCAAGATAGATACAGCCAAAAGGTTGATTAGAAATACACAGCTGTGTTTGCGGTGGGCACGTGACCGTAGACGGCTTGATTTGCTGACAAATGTCACAAGAAAGTACATAATTACGGGTCTCTTTATATAAACCACGCCACCATTAACGTTGCTGTAAAATAGAGACTGTCGCCGACACACCGGTATGTGCTGACGCTATGCCTTCGTGTGCGGCTTTGATCAAAGCAGGTCTGCGGTCCAAGTTGGGAATCATCCGATCCCCAACTGAAGGAATCAAAGCATAAGGAATCTGTTCGGGAGTTATATGATAAGAGTATTTCGAAGGGAAACCCTGAGGATAAACAGTTTCCTCCCTCGTTGCAGCTACAGCTGCCAGAATATCATTATCTATTTTAGTCATGGACCTTGTAACTGCTGCTATGGAACACGTGGCTACTGCAGATTTGGCCGCTTCATCAGCCAAAGAATTACCAAGAGCATGTGCTCCCACACGCTGATGGCCAAGAGTATGTATAACATGTGTGAGGGGCAGACGTTGTTTAAGATCTGCCACTCGAACCCAAAGCGTTTGATGCTTAATTGCGCTGCCTTTAGAGTCCCGATAGTCATTTCGAGACCAAAAAAATAAGTTGTCATTAAAAGACTGGACACAGTAATAGGAATCGCACACAATAAGAGTATTCACATTTGGATCAGCAAACTCGAGAGCAAGAACGAGAGCACGCAGCTCCGCCAATTGCGCCGTACAGTCTCCAAGTGCCTGAGTGTGCACAATGGAAGACTCAAACGCTCCATTCACAATTGAGCCAGCAACAATTGCTCAAGCTTCTGAATAAGCGTGTTTAGAACCGACGGCCGGTTGAGCCGAGCCATCGGTATAGATGATACATTTGTATTCATCCAAAGGAAGCAAGGACAGAGGAGGAGGATGAACATGTTCATACTGTAAGAACTCCTGTGTCTGAAGAGAAGGATCAAAGATAAACGTGACATCAGCCGATGTCAATGATGCAGCCCATTGTATCCAACGTGGATGTAAAGCCTTCGAGTTTGGTACACTTGCCTTAGTCACAGCCTCCAAAGCAGGGAGCGGCGTGACCATAAGAATGCGTTTACCTTGCGCCAGAGAGCGTTCCTTCAGAATCGCCATCTGTACTGCCGTCAAGATTTTTTCGGTATTGGAAAATCGCATTTCTGCCGACGTGTATAAATGTGATTTGTAAGCAATAGGTACTGTGTCACCCTCATTGAACGTTAAGTATGTGAAACCCACCATCCCTGGCACGATACGTATCACCAGGTTGGTGGTGTTATCACGCGTCAACAAGAAGTTAGTTGCAAGCAAGTCAGATTGCAAAGAATGTAGGATAGAGGTATGTTCCGGAAGCCAGCTGGCAGAAAAAAAGGTTGTTGAATCAATGCATAGAGCAGTTTGATACGCTGGGCATAATCGGGAATGTAAGTCCACCCGAAGTTCAAAAAACCCAGCAAAGACTGAAGTTTCTTCAGTGTATTAGGGGTTGCAAATGTGCACATTTCTCCAGGAAATGGGGAGCAAGCCCCTTTCCTTCATTATTGAGCTCATAGCCCAAAAAGAGCACCACCAAATGGGCGATGTGTGACTTTGCAAAATTAAATTTGTATCCATAGTCGGCAAAGGACAAAATAATATTGTCGACTCGGACTAGATGTGGCATAAGTTCATCGTCCGTCAGATAAATGTCATCAACGTACGAGAACGCATCTGGGTCTATGTCGTGTAACAAAGACACAACACGTGCTGCAAATGCCCCGGGGCTATTCTTATACCCCATAGGCAATCGCGTACATTTTTCCTGATTCCCGACGGCGGTAAATGCTGTCAAGTCACGACTCTCAGGAGCGAGATTATGACTGTAGAAACCATTGGAAATATCCAGGGTAGTTTTGTATTTTGTACGAACAAGACTGTTCACCAGCGCAGAGCTGTGAGTGTTTTGCACTGCAAATGTGCGACAATGACTGTTCAAATTTCGATAATCCAAAACAATCCGATATGAACCATCAGGCTTTGATACCGTAAAGAGAGGATTATTCATCGGTGATGTACATGGTTCAATCACACCCTGATACTCTAACTGTGTTAGAATGTCACAAACGTGAGCCTTCGCTTCACGTCTGATTGGCTATTGCGGTTGTGGCTGTGGCATAGAACGTAAAGGTATCTCATGAGCCGGTGAATCAACATCCCAACCACCCTGATTACGATACACCGCCGGGGCAAGGGCCGCTGCCCACCCTGCCGCTAAAGCGTTGGCATGCTCTTCGGGGACGTAACGCAAAAAACTCGGAAGTATCACGTCCTCCCCCCTAGGAGCGGCTAACACAAAGGGTGGAGGCCACTCTGCCTCCGCTAACAAAATGTCATACGAGGAGGTTAAATTCTCCCAGAACACCGCCTTAATTGGACGCGGTATATCACCTTCAATTTGAAAAATAACGTCAGTCTATCCGGGGGGGCCACCTGGGTGTCAGCCGTCTCTACTGTAATAAATGTATCAGTTGCTGTCGCCTCCAGACAGGGATGCAGAGCCTCCCGCACTATGGTAACTTCCGCTGCACTGTCGAGCAGAGTCACTGCCCATGTCCAATCCAGGAGTCGTGTTCTCACCGTCTGAGGCATATCTCGCTGTTAAAGCGGCAACTTTTTTCTTCTGAAATGGGGGTCAAAAACGAGGTAGATCCTCTTGTTTCCCTTTGACTTCAAACTGTCGAGGCTGATCTCGTCCCTGTGGCGCAGGTTGACTTTTGCCACGATCTTGGCGTCCCCCTCCACCGACTTGAGAGCCAGATGTGTCCTGTGAAGAACGAGGAGAACGCGGATCAGGGACTTGAAATCTATCAGGAGTCTTAATTTTTGCGCGGTCGCGCAAGTCATAAGTATGCTCAGAAGACTCAGGTGTCGGTGAACCAGCACACAAACCTTGCTTTTCCTGTTGCTGCCCCTGTTTTTTATTCTTCCAGTTCTTTTTAGAAAATAACGGACGCCCATCTTTATCAGTCTGGGCTTTTTGTTGCGTTTGTGATTGAGTTTGCGTTTGAGTAAAAGGCTTAACTCCCAGACTATTGCGGCCTATGGTTTTATAAGCCTTTGCAATAATCTTTGGCAGTTCGTGTGGCTTGTCTACATCAGGGACAGCCCCCAAGCGGTTTGCCACCTGAAATCTTACCGCATCACCCTTGACATTGGCAAGGATCATATCAGCAACCACGTCGAACACCCCTACCAGTCTCATCCCCAACTCTACAGCCGCTTCGGCGCTGTGTTCATCTTGAACACGCTTAATCACGGAAGGGAGTACGGTCATGGAAGGAGTGCCGAAACACTTTGAATATACCTCTGCAAACACCTTACCCCAGGTGTTACAATCAGCTAACTCAGGAAGTAAGTCTTTAGGCAAACTAATAGTCAATATCCTGTGTTTCTCCACAGGAGATGTATTTGGAAAAACAGCCTCTAGTTGTCCAAATTTTTCAGCAAGCCAATAAGGTAACTCATCCGTATTCTCTGGTCGCTTGCCCATCACTGAATTAACCATAACGGGACTGATAGTAACACCACCAGGTCCAGCTGGTTGCGCAGCAACGCCAGGTGGTCCCACCTGGAAGTTGCACGTGACATACTGTATAACAGCCCTATGTACGCATATCAAAGACATATGTAATACGCGAAGGTCTGCAACTACAACAGTTAAATAACGTGGGTGTGGGGTATACCCAGCCAAAACGGGCCTTGTGGCCCCATCTAACCATAAAGGTCCTAAGCGGACCGGCGATACTGGGTGAGGAAGGGCGCCATTAAACCAAATTTGGTGTTGCCAAGCTGTAAGCGGAACCTCAAGAGCCCTATAAGGCAGATAAGCGTGAGGAAGGGCCGTGGCAGTGTATTGATGAAACAAATCATCCGTTCCATCCACCGCCGGAAAGGTGACCCAAGAATAAAACACCTCGAAGTGGTAAGCTGAATTTGCTTCCACCACAAAGATAAGCTCGACACCTGCATCAGGCACTCCATATTGTGCTAAATATGCCTTGAGCGCGGCGTGGCTATGAGGCAGAATATCAACCGCCATCGCGAAAAACCAAGAACAGCAACCTAAAGCGCGGCAGCGCAACAACAGGTAAGAGAAAAAACCTTTTAAAACTTCAAGCTTGAAAGAACCTATAAAACATCAATATAGGAGGTTACACCATCACAGCTGTCTCCGGAAACAGAAGTGAGGGTATTGTGGACAAGCACAAGCACTACTCAAGCATCTCGCAGATAAGAACCAGACCAAACGTTGGCGGCGCCATGTTGCAGGGATTCTGCACATACACAGAACTATGTGCAGGAAAACAGGACCTCAGTGTATAGGGGTGTACCAACCTACCACATTAGTGCCCAAAATCCCAATACCGACTAGCTATAGTGTCTCATTCGTTCTCCTTTAAATCTCATGGAGCTACAAATGATTAGACAACCCAGAACACAACACTCCCAACTCTCTCAGGAATCGCGGGAGCAACACATACTCTTTCGCTCACTCACTCGTACTTGTCCACAATAAGAATTGGCAGAGTCACTGTAAATAGTTCAAAATGTTTATTTTAACTATCGTGCTCTACAATACAATATGCGAGCCACTACCAGCAGCAAAATGCATAAACTCAGCACAGTTAGCATTGTTACAATTCCATAGAATACAAAGGGAGAAGTCATTGTATAAAGACTGTGGAAAAAAGGGCACTCAGGCCTAACCACCCTACCCTTGGTAGAAGAAGTATATTTTATATAAAGGAAGATCTCTTGGCTTTGACAGCAGACCCCATACCTTAAAGCCTGGATATAAGGTTTACATCATAGGAACAGCGGAGCTCTTCTCCATGGAACGGCTTTCTCCAAGTGTGTTAAAACAACATGCCACAACGTAATATCAAAGCACGAGTCTTCAGTACTGCAGCTGTGTGTAGCATGTTATGTCTAGGTGCTAGGGACTGACCAGAACAGAATAACCAGGGGCATTGTTTAACGACCTTGCACATCGTGTTCAGACTAAACTCCAGGAAAGGCAGAGAACGTGAAAAGCAACCCGTTCTCATGTGAAAGGCACAAACAAAGTCTTGCAAAAACAAAGTCATGTAGTAGCGTGCGCAAAAGCAGCATCATGGCAGCGAAGCTCATGCTAACTTAGCAATGTCGACAATGTCCCTAAGAACCATATAACAACATAAATAAATAAAACGAGGGGGGGAAGGAACAAGGTGGTACCCGGGAGGAGGCTGCAAGACACGGGGAGGAGAGAGACAGCCTGCAGATGCACTTGTATGGAGTGCTTGATAGGAAATGCAAACAAGCAACACAAGTGAAGAGGCTAAGTGCGAGCAGAGTTTCTGGAGGGAATTCTGTGCTCTTGGCTCTGTCCCAGAAAACACACTAAAGAGACATGAAGAGAATGTGGTGTAGCAGTCAGAGCTGCCAACTTCAGACCTGGGGAACACGGTTCAAGTCTCGGCATGGGCTCAACATCCTGTGATTCTGGGAAAATCATTTAATCTCCCCGCGACTACAAAAAATGAATGTGTAATATAACTGGTGCAAATGTAACGCGCAAAGTACATTTTACTAAACTGCAAGCATGAGAATTTAACTCATTATAAATGCATAACAGTTACCACTCCCTCACATAACAATCCACGGAAAACGTGGCGAAATCAAAACTAAATAGTTTTTTTAAACGGCAGGCTGTTTGTGGAGTTTTGCAGCTTTATCTCTTGGTTTGTAGCGCTGTATAACAGCTCGGTGGACAGGGTAACCAGAAAACAGTTTGAAAGAGGTGTGATTTGATTTGAAGGAGCGCAGCATAATAAAGGTGTAAAGCAGCCTTCCTTGGCACTCATAGCAAGATCCCACCACTGCTGAAAACAAATCTGCCAAAAGGGTTGAGTTCCGTCTTGGAAAGGGGGGGGGGGGCGGACGCCATGGAGGGGTCAGGGTGAGATATGTATAAGCACCAAGGATGAGGAAGCAAAGACGACGGGGGAAGCAAGAAGAAAAAGCCTTTGCTGATGGAAGCTGCTTGCACAAAGTGCATTTCAAAAGGGGATAAAGCTGTAAACTCATTTTCCCAAATTCACATGATGCCAAAACTCCAAGTTGTTTTCAAGTTCTAACAGTCGCCAGTTGTAACCATTGTAGAAGTCTTGCCTTGGGGATAGATGTTATAAATGCCTTAGAGTAATTGAAAATAAAATAATGTTAAGATTTTAGGCAACTGGTATGATAATTTGTACATCCACACTAAATGAATGGGTGTACTACGATGCAGTCAAACAGAGTGTAATTAGGGCATATGACATCCTTGCGACGCATCTACATGATTTGCCTAAAGTGCCCTCCATTCAGACAGCTGAGGAAAGCAAAGCACGATGAGAGGATGTGGCTTTGGGGCCAGAGCTGCCCACTTTAGAGCTGGGGAACCAGATTCGAGTCTCGACATCGGCTCAACATCCTGTAAGCAAATCGCTAAATCTTCCCATGTTTACAAATATAACAATATGAACAGAACTTGCACCAAATAAAAGAAATATTAAATTTAAATTCCGTAAGATGCACAGTCACCAAGAAGTAGGTTGAAAAAAGCGGCGTGCTCGCTTGTAATTAAAATAACAAAAAAGTTCAAGCTGATGGAAAGGAGTACTTCAGCCTCAGGAAACTGATAAGGAGAAGACAGAGAACAACAGGAAATAGTATGTAACAACCAATAGAAATGGAGGAAAAGTAAGTGGCAAGCACACGAACGAATGAAAAGGATGAGCGGGATGTAAGCCACTTTTAAGATTTTTATTAAATACAATAGATTTCACAAGCACAGCGCAAGCGATGTGCAGGCGAAACCTAAAGAGGGCACAGCGATGGGTTTTAAACCATAGTTATCTGTAATCCCTCATAAATTAATTACAAGTCAGTTAAAAAGCAATTTAAACATTACGCTGCTGAATTGCTTCTGCACATGGAGCTCAAACTGTGCTCAGGACTAGAGTAGGACGTATTGCTGAAACAATTCTTCCAACATTCCTGGGCGAAGTGGCAATTAATGTTAGTTCCCAGATTACAGCATAACAGTACCTCCAATCGTGCAGCCAAGAGGGGTGGCCCAGGCCAGCCCAGCCTTTTCCTGACTCTGACGGACTAGGACAGGTCCACCCCGCACATCTGTAGATTCCCTCTCGCTATATTGCGCTGTTATTGATGGCCCTGCCTTCTCCTCCGACAGCACTGGCAGCAGGGATTGTGGTCAATGAAGTGCCTCAGGTAGTGTCATAGAATGCATGTCCCACACAGCGGTTGATTCCCTCGCGATATATATCGCTGTGATTGATGGCCCCACCTTCTTCTCCAACAGCACTGGCAGCAGGGATTGTGGTCAATTAAGTGCTCCAGGCACAGAGACCCAGAATGCGTGTCCCACTATAAAACCTAGCAGCAGGTTTGGATAGGTTTAATGTTAACTTCCACTTCTCCCTGTAGGCCTTCAATCAACACTGATCTGCACCAGCTTTCACAGGGATTTGTGTTTACTCTTGCCTTGGGGACAACTGGTAACATCACTGGGCTTATTTCTCATACAGTATAGCCCTCTAGTGCCTCTATACAGGCTTCATCAGAAAATAAGTAACAGTTTCCTTTCTATTAAGGACTACCTGTCCCATCTGCTGTGGCGCCCGGAGATGCCACCAACTTGCCGCAGCTGAATGGGGGAGGAGCAACACAGAGGAGCAACACTCCCCTAGTGCTTATAGTGCTGACAGCCCCGCTGTGCAGGACGTTTCCTTTCTGTTGGGGACTATCTGTCCCATCTGCCCTAGCGCCTGGAGGCACCACCACATTGCTACAGCTGAGAGGGGGAGGAGCAACACTCCCCTACTGCTTATAGCGCTGACAGCCCTGCTGATCAGGACACTTCCTTTGTGTTGGGGACTACCTGTCCCATCTGCCCTTATGCCCGGAGGCACCACCACCTTGCCACAGGTGACAAGGGGAAGAGCAAGACTCCCTAGCGCTTATAGCGCCAACAGCCCCTCTGGGCAGACATTTCCTTTCTGTTGGGGACTACCTGTCCCATTTGCCCATGCGCCTGGAGGCACCACCACCTTGCCACAGCTGAGGGGGGAAGAGCAACACTCCCCTAGCACTTATGCAAATCAACTAGACACCCCTTGACTACTTTAAGGCAGGTTGTTATGTCTTGGGATAGTCTTTCTGATTTCTGGGGGCTTGGTCCCATCCCCTTGACCCTTCACCTTGCGGAGACAGGAGATGCATTTGACTTTCTTAGGATTAGAGATAAAATTATGCAAAAAGGTGGCATCATACCCTACCACATTTAGATTGGTCGCAATGGCTCTGGCTAGCCTTGATTAATCCAAGGCAATTGGTTCAGTTGTGCTCCCTCTTCCCATTGTGAAAATATGGCCTAGAATCTGCCTTTATCAGTATTAGAAGACGACTTTATGATGAGCCCTGCCATCCAGAAAACAAAACTAGCCCTTTACCAGATTAAGGCTGGTCGCAGTCTAGCCTGGCTGATTCCTGGGCAGTTGGTCCCGTCTTTCTGACAATATTGCAGAGATGTCGCCCACACCTTGCCATTATCTACATTTGAAGCCGACATTCATTGAGACCTGCATGCTGGTCACTGTAAACACCCCTAACTTTGACCATAAGTATCTTGACGGGAGAGGTGTTGCTTCTCAAGTGTGCTAATACAGCCTTTGCTCACTTGTAGTATTGTAGCATTTGTATAGTACTCTATACACCTGTGTTGGCACTGAACTGTTTACCAATGAATATATCGAGCTACACAGTACAGGGCATGTGGTTGGGAGGGTGTTGAGTCTATGTGGGAAGTGTTGTTATGGCATGAGTGATGACTGCTGAGGTGTGGTTATGCTTTTTAACTAAAGTTTTTGCCCCATTGATCTATCATTTTGGCATATGATTCAAGCTATGTCCTTGTATTTCTGCAGCATATTTCTATGGTATCTGCCTCTGGTCTATATTTAAACCCACCATAGTAGGTTAAAGCTCTTATTGGCAAATCATGTTCCTAACTTAGTGGCGTTTTGCCTGACAACATGGCTGCTATTGGGCACAGCGTTCAATGTGCAGCCTTGCAGACAAGAGACGAAGTGCTACTGATGGGGTCAGTACTGTGATGGCTGTCATAGCTTGCATCAGCTGTCTTAGCTGTGTATAGTGTGTACTCCAATCTTCTGCTTCGCTGTACTCTGCTTGACTGTGATTGCTCTACTCACACCAGATGGCCTTCCACGTCCTCCCTCATTTATGTTCCCAAAATATATTTGTGCATTGAACTAGACCTGGCGGAGCAGTTCTAACAATTTCAACCAGATAATCTGCTTGGCATCATGTGTTTAGCACAAACTTCACCAATAATAAACTGCTTGTGTGAGTTCTTGGTTTGCAACAGCCACACACATTAAGACTTGTACCCCTCTTTTGCTACAGATATCCACTTGTGGTTTGCGGACAATATGCCTCGGGGCTCGTGCATTCTCCACATTCCTAAAGAATGGGAGTTAAAAAGGTCCATGGTTAGTTTCTCTTCAACCCTTGCCTTATTACTCCTACACAGAGATTGAACAGCCCATTTGTGTTCATCACAGCTGTCTTTCATAGCTTAGAAGAAGGTGATTAGAATCCTTAGCCATCAGAGAATTTTGATTGCTGATGGATGCTTCTAACTGCAGATTCCTCACCTGTACAACACTTCCCAGGCAGAAGACTGGCTCTGGAAAGCGTTGAGCGATGCTCCTGCTTGCCCCAAGTGGCGCCATGCCGGGCTCTGAAAAACAAAGCGGAGCCACATATAGGCACCTTCACTGCTTGCTGACGGCCATTCCTTTTTTAGCCTTCCGACGCATATTCGGAGCTTCGCTACTACTGTGGTGTGTGTCTCCTTTTTGACATGGTCACCCCCACCTTTTCCCTGTTATTGTTGCAATTTTGACTGAAGTGTACAGGGTTCCTGCTAATCAGGTCTCCAGTGCCAGTGCTCTTTTCCTAAAACAAGGTAACTGTACAATTGTTCCCCAGTTAGCAAGACCTTAAGCACCTCCAACCCCCTAGTAAATGGTACCTCTGGTACCTAGGGCATGGGTACTAAAGAGGGTCCCTAAGGGTTGCAGCATTTATTTTGCCACCCTAAGGGACTCACCAACAAACTCATGCAGAGTGCCAGTGCAGGCCGAGTAAATGGTTCAAACAATGTGAAAACATGACATGGCACACATAGCCACCCCTACAGCAGGCCTTATACCCCTAAGGCAGGGTGCGTCATATTACATGTGAGGACCAAATAACAGACTAACAGGTCCACCGCTCAGATTAATTTCATATTTCCCTAAACTAATTCACCACTAATCCTGTTTGGGTTCTGGAGTAGCGTGCTACTCGCCAAAAAGCACTTCAACACCTCATCAGGGGTAGCAAGCGCTATATAAATGAAAACCTTTTCCCTCTTTTATCCCTCCACTATCCTTCTCAATCCAAATAACAGACTAACATATCCACCGCTCAAATAAATTTAATATTTCACTAAACTAATTCACCACTAATATTTTATGGGTTCTGGAGTACTGTGGTACTCGCCAAATAAGCGCTTTGACACCTCATCAGGGGTAGTAAACGCTATATAAATGCAATTAGAATACAATAGAATACAGCACAAAGCAGCCGATTGAAAGGGGGTGACGCTTTTTCACAAGAAACACGTGCACTTCCCCCGGAACCTGGCTTGGTAGCGAGAGTTCAAAGAAAAAAACAAGCATTGGCATAGCCAATAGGTCTCGCTTTTGGGACCTTATAAGTATTTAGTTATGCAGCACAATATCCTTGGTGCAACAACATCAACTGTTGCATGGCTAAACACTTATAAGGTCCCAAAGGCGAGACCTATTGGCTATGCCAATGCTTGGTTTTTTTTAGGCACAGGGTGATTAAGTGATTTGCCCAGAATCACAGGATGCTTGAGGCTCCGCCAGACTCGAACCTGTTACCACAGCTTCAAAGTCGGCTGCTCTTGCAGTTAAGCCACATTGACCTCTGGCCTCTTTGACCTCCACAGCACTTTGCCTCTTTGGTCTCCCAAATCTTTCTCCTTCTTCTCTCAAAGAACAGGTTTTCAGGGATGGGGCTGGGCCGCAATTACTGTCATTATGTTTCCAAAGGAATTAACCTCCAGGCTCCAGTCAGCACTGCTCCGAGGGCTGAATTCTCAGCAGTTTCTTACGCCTCTTGTCGGTTGATTTTCTGCTCAGCATTTTTGTGTTTCTTTATTGATTTCCAAGGAGTTTAATTTCTTTCAGTAATGCCTGGTGTGTCTAAAAGCTCGGTTAGCTTATTGTGCATTGCACACAGTATGAACCTAGATGTTCTTCTCTGCCCTGAATCTACTATTACCGCTCCCAGTGTGAAAGATCATATGGGGGGGAGCGGAGGGGGGGTCCATGAGAGTCACGTGATTGGATGACTCGCTGCAGACTGGTCCACCAAGTGGCTGAGCCACAGTCTAGTTACTCTTGTCTATATTCTCCCAGAGTCAGGAGTGAATATATTCATTACTTGACCAGCAAATCTTTGTAATTTTTTTGCACTCCACAAAGATTTCGGTTTTCAGTCACTTCCGCCCATTAACGGTTTTTGGCGAGATATATTTCATTTCATACTTAGGAAATAATATTTAGACCCAAAGAACTATGCAGGATTTTCTATGCAAGGTTTCCTTTTGTATAGTTTCCAAGTGCAACAGTATTGTGCAGGCAAATAACACGTAGACACCTCTTCGCGCAGGAACTGCAGATATAAGTGGTGTTATGCTTAGTTCACCCCCTTCTAAATTCTAGAATATCGGACCTGCCAGAACTTAATGCACCATAAATTCTGATAAACGCGGATGTTTGTGCAGTAGGCACATTCTGCACGGTATGCCCATTTCCTGAACAGAACTTGGAATAAGCGATATTATTGTACCTAATAAATGTTAAGCATCGTCTTGTCTAAATAAGAAAGCATGCAACATCTGTTTTGTCACAAAATCACGATTTTAATGAAAATACGGCATGGTAGAATGGCAAAAGTCTTTGCAATCTTCATGGTGAAAATTACTGTAAAAATGTTCAAACTTCGAGCCTATCCCCCTCCCCGCCCACTTTGCCCCCTGTTCCAAGGGCTTCTAGTGGTCTGGCCTGCGTCTGACTCTTAGCAGGTGTGCTGGGCCTGCGTGGGCAGGAGACTGCCCAATTACAAAGCCATCTGCAAAGATTTAAACGAGCCTCCCCTAAATTGTAGGGGTCCATGAGGCTGTGTAGCGAGAGCTGAACTCGGGGGAGGGAAGTCGGCTGCCTGCTTGCAGCAGAGAAAAGACAGAGTAGGGAGGAGGGAGGCAGCGTCAGCACAAGTGAAGCGCTGGACAGCAGAGACGTCGGCAGCGTCAGAGAGGAGCGGGGGCGAGCGCGGCAGCCTGCTGAGCGGACCACACGCTCGTGCACAATGGCCATGTGTTTTCAATTATCGCACCCGCGTCTGGGCACGATAATTGCAAACAGATGGCGGCCGTGCGGGTAACTGCACGGAAAAGGCCATGACGCACGAGCGTCTGGTCAGCTTTTTAAAGCCCCTACATAAAGTCGTCGCCAGAGCAGCGCTTGCGCGCTACTCTAGGCTCAACCTAAAAACACGCCGCAGACATGTAACGTAGCTGGAAAGCCCCTGGTGTTCATTCACTTCACAGGCACAATTGAAAACAAGCCTGTGAATCTTGTTCTTGGCAGTTTTTAGCATTTGTTACCTGCTCGTGTCGGGAGCTCTGCTCAGTATCTAGGTATTTCTGGTTTAAAATGCCCCCAAAGCTATCAGCATCACCTCTGTGGGCTGGAATTTGCTTTTTGGAATATTTATGCCCTATGACAACTGAGTTCTCACCAAAGTACGTGTTTTGCTTTTGACATCCACAATAAAACAAATGCATGTGCAGTCTAGTCACTAGATGAATCCCTCCACCAGGTTTTATTGCTGTAGCCCTTTCCAGGGATGTTTCACGGGAGCCATTTCAATGCATAATATTAATTAAATGCCCGTCTCATACTGTCACACAATAGGAAGATGGCCCATTTTTGTGCATGGTGTTAATTGCACAGGGCAGCTAGATTGTTCTGTTTTCAGCCGGAAGAATGTCCCTGAAACATGAGCCTAAACTTCTGGCTGCTGCACGTGGGCACTGACAGTGCTAATAACGAAGAGTGATGGCGGCAATAAAGGAGGCCTATGCGCATTCCTCAGCCTTTACTGCTTGTAAAAGGACAAGCACAATGTATGCATGCTCTCCACATTACTCTAGGACTAAGACATCAGTAGGGAAATTCACTAGAGCAGTGGGAAAGAGTCAGTCAGTCCAGTTTGAGGCATGACAGATACTACTCCAGTCCCACCAGCCTTTCAAGTATTCTGACATCAGAGGGAGTAACTTTTCCCAAAGACGGGCTGACAAAACAACTGCTTGCCTATAGTCTTACAAGTGTCTGACCGATTCTGACCTAGCCCTATCAGCCTTAGAGAGGGCCTGCCTGTTTGAAGGCCTCTGCTTTTAAACTGACATTTGTGCAGGGCTTCCTCCCAGCCCCCAGGTGTTGGCAGGTAGGATTTTACTCCCCTACAAACATTCACATCTCACCCGAGCTCCTGTTTCCTGTCATTACATTTGCAAGATCTATTTGTTCTGGTTCAGGCTTGTTTAGTTAGTTTCCCTGCCACCCCTATACTCCCGGGGCGGGGAGCTGCAGGCAGATCATCAACTCTCACTATGGAGAGGAAAAGCTCAAAGCAAAGGTTTCCCATTAAGGTAGCGAAAAGATGTTGTCCCTATCACACTCTTTCAGTTGCCAGCGCAGCACCAGCACCAACATAGCATCAGTGCAGCACCAACTCAGCATCACTGAGCACCAGCACAGCACCACCGGAGCACCACCAAATCATCACTCAGCACTACCTCAGAACCACTTGAGTACTACCTTTGCACAAGCATACCACCACCTCAGCATCACTCAGCATCACCTCAGCACCAAAAGTGCAGCCCCACCTCAGTAGCAATTCAGCACCAACACAGGACCACTTCAGCATCAGCGCAGCACCACCTCAGCAACTGCACAGCATCAGCACAGTACCAAATCAGCATGACTCAGCACCACCTTAGCGCCAGCTCAGCACGACCACCTAAGCATGACTCGGCACCACCTCAGGATCACTCAACACCACCTCAGTAGGACTCAGCACCACCTCAGTATGACTCAGCATCACCCGAGCACCACCTCAGAACAGCACTATCTCAGCACCGCCTCTTCATCAGTGCAGCACTAACTCAGTACCACCTCAGCATCAGCACAGCATCACTGAGCACAAGCACAGCACCACCAAATCATTACTCAGCACAACCGGAGTACCACCTCCGCACAAGCACGCTACCACCTCAGCATCACTCGGCACCAAATCAGCATCAGCGCAGCACCAGCTCAACGCACCACCACCAGTGCAGCCCCACCTCAGTATTAATTCAGCAACAACGCAGCACCACTTCAGCATCAGCACAGCGCCTTCTTTGTTTTTGGGAAAGTCCTGTGGGTGGGGAACAAGCACTCAGGCCTGTCCTTCTGACAGGTCCTCAACCCAAACGTTGATGCTCTTTATGTTCTTTTGCAAATTTTATAGAGCTCCTTTTGTTATCTAACGGAAGCCGGTTTTAAAGTTTCTCGGTTTTAGAAAGTGTTGTGATGCATTATTTTATCTACCTCTTTTAGGGAGCCCAGATGTGTGTTTTTAGAGTTTCCTCATAACTTAAGGTGGAGGTTAGGTGCAGGAAATCCATGGAAGACTAAGCTGGGAGTTTATCATCAGTTTGTTTAGCTTGGACACGAAAAATATGTTTAATTGAGTCCTATCCCTGTGATTGTACTTTTTTTTTTTTTTAACAGAGTTTTATATAGCGCGAACTTGACCCGAATCGGGTATCAGAGCGCTTTACATAGCACCAGTTGCATTACATGAGGACACATTCATTTTTTTTGTTAGGCACCGGGAGATTAAGTGATTTGCCCAGAATCACAGGATGTTCAGCGTCATTGCCGAGACTCGAACCCAGTTCCCCAGATTCGAGGTCGACCGCCCTAGCCGTTAGGCCAACTCCTCGCCCCTACTTCCATTTGTATATCTTGTATGGTTACCTTGAAATGTTTCAATTGATTTTTTTTAATGTGTTGCTGTGTTTCTGATTTTATTCTATTACCTTTTATGGTTTTATGCAAATCTGAATAAAGACTTCTTTGACTTTGAAAGTGACAGATATTTTACTCTCTGCTTTTTTTGCAGCTGATCTGATCCGATGCTAGATCATTGCTTCTCAAATCCATTCATCAAAAATATTGATGAATATCGTAGACCCAAACGTAAAATAAAATAAATAAAAAATAAAATATCCTACCGGAAAATAAGCAAAAAGATATGTAATATAAAAACAATAAATATTTTATTACACTGCTGCTTAAAATACTTTATTGTTTTGCTTCACTCGAGTCCACAGCAATATTTGAATTCCTTTCTTCGTTGATGGCTGAGACGAGCTGTACCACTTCTGGATGATGAAATTTCCCTGTTAAAGCAAAAGAAGAGTTACTGGTCTTTGTAAGGAACAGAAATGATTGTGACAGGTACAGAAAATAATAAGGCAGAATGTGCACAGCTTTCTATTAAGCAATCTTATCACAATAGTGCAAACATCTTATTAAATCAGGCTAAAACTAAATGTCTATGTCCCAGCTTTTTTATCAGTAGGTGTTTCTATTTTCTATTATGGTGACTCTAAGGCACACAATCCTTGTGCACAATGTGATGTGTTAAAAACATTCATTCTTTCTACAGCCAAGCATAAAGAAGGGAAGAGGGATTCCATAATTGTCGATTAGATTTAAAAAATGCTTGCTTAAGCGCTCTAACGCTCAACACATTTTGTTAACCTAATAAAACAAGCAATTACAAAGCCAATAGGTCTGGCGTTGGGCTTACACCCTTTTGGCTTTGTCAATGCTTGTTTTGTCTTGGTTTTTGCAAAAAATTATTGTTAAGGAAGCTGCCAGCCACTCCTATAAAAAAAAAAAAATTTAAACGGCTAAAGGACAAAAATTGTTTTCATCTCAAAGGTACATTGCCATAGTAGCCCATGGCATGAAAGTAACTTGTTTGGTGGTTGTGTTTGTCCCTTGTGAAAGAACAGAATGCCATCATAGCTTTATTTGGTTGACCCGCTACCCCATACGGAATGCTATAGTGGGAGTAAGAAAAAATGTGAATGACATAAAAAAGACCAATGGCTGAAGAGGGCTGGCGGAAACCCCTTGTAAGTAAGTATGTTACTCATATAACTTTAGTAAAATCAAAAAGTCTTGAGTAACGCCAGAGCGAACAAGAACAGAAATATGACAGCCTGCAACAGTTTTCTCCCCTTCGGGTGTGTTTTTCTTTCAATTTGATGTGTGCCCCCGCCAGACAAGAACAATGTTTTAGATTGCAGGTTTCACGAGGAAAGTAATCACTAGAACAGGCTTCTCCAACAAGTAGCTAGTGAGCTACTGGTAGCTATGCAGCAACCTGTAAGTAGCTCTCCTGTGTGCAGCCCTACCTACTAAATTAGAAGCTTTTGCTTGGCTGAACTAATTTATGTAAAATAAGATCGAGAGTTTGTATTCAAGACGAAAATGTGTGTATTTTCAGAACTCCTAAGCTCATGTTTGGAGAAATATGGCTCAATTTCTAAAATACATTTAAAGTGGATATTTGAGTGATAAATCTTGCAGCACTGGGCAGCCATATTATTATTACAATAACCTTGGTGCCAGGGGCATTGGGTTAAGGACTATCCCTTTAAAGGCATTTGAAACTGACAAAACCTTTTCCCACTGCAAGTGGCCACTAATGTAGTTTTGCCTGGCGCAGCCACTAGTACAACACTAATATTAGTAGCTCCGTATCATTTTCATTGAACATAAGTAGCTCTTGTTACAGAAAGATTGGAGACCCCTGCACTAGAGAGTGCATACTGCTGCAGAGGGTGCGGTGCGACGGAAAATGACTCTACCTTGGAACTTGTAAAATGTTTAATGAAAGCACTTTACAAATCCAGAAAAGCTAATAAACACAGCAAGTCTATCAAGGAATCCAGGTTAATCTACTCTGCACATCCTCTAACAACATACTAGACTATAATTAGTGTTCAACTCGATCATTGACAACTGTGTGATAAAAGTATTAGTTCTCTTTTAAAATCATCTTTATAATTTTAAAATGTCTCAAGGCACAAACATTAGAAATAATCTGCCTTGTGCAGACAACCCCTATAGATCACATTCTCAGTTGGGCCATCACTATTATCATATTCTTTTACAAAATACATTTTCAAATAAAAATAATAACTACAATTTCATGTTTAATCGTGAAGTAGAAAATAGTGATGTATTAAAGTTAAAAAACTAAATTTCAATCGCAATACAGAGGAAATATAAAACCCCTTGCAACGTGCATGTACAACGATCTTCCTAGCACCCCGTTTATTACCAGCAGGCATGGGAGTTCAATCGAAAGTGAACAAAACCTATGCACTTCCATGCGAAAAAGGTTTGCCATACCACAGTGTCCTCCAATATATAATGAACACAAATTCATTTCATGCTCGCCAATCAGGTATTAGATCCAAGCACTTCACGGAGTTTGACTTACTAGAGGAACCTGAAATCATCAAAATGACCTTGGACGCTGGCAACAATGCTGTGTTTGATTCTACTAGATCTCTCCGCAGTGTTTGATACCATCTCGTACACCATTCTCTTGCAGCGGATGCAATAAATCGGTATCTCCCATAAGGCTGTGGCCTGGATCAGATCCTTCCTGATTGACAGGAGAAAAGTGGTAGCCTTTGGACAATTCTTGTCAGCCAAGGTATCAGTCGCTTTTGGAGTTCCACAGTGCTCGTCTCTTAGCCCTGCACCATTCAATATCTATATGACCCCTCTCATCTCCCTTATAGCCTCCACTGGAATCGATATCACATCATATGCTGATGACACTCAATTGACCCTAACCTTCGACAATGGCTCTTTTGGATCTGAACTTAATTTCAAAAACTGTTTCGCCATTATTATCTATTGGATGGAAAATAACTACCTTAAATGCAATAGGGATAAAACCAAAATCCTTTTGTTCAGAACGTCAAATCTGTTCAACTCTGTCCCCCTGCCACAGTTGAAGTTGCGAAAAATCTGGGTGTCAAATTTGACACTGCCCTTTCTTTCCACACACAAGCTCTGGCAGTGGCACGCATGTGCTTCAACTTGATCAAATATATAAAAAACCTTTTTGAATTCCCCCCTCTGGTTGCCAGGAAAACAGTTGCCTTTGCTTTAATAACCTCCAGACTTGACTATTGTAATAGTCTCTATGCAGGATGCACCAAGCAGCTGCTTCACAAACTTCAGATCGCACAACATGCTTCCTAGAGACTGGTGCTCAAACTCCCTAAACTGAGCTCAGCATCCGAAGCCCTGAAAGACTGCCTACCTATTCATAAGAGTGTCCTCTTCAAGATCCTCATTTTGGTGTTTAAAACCTTCAATTCCACCAGTCCTATATACCTCATTGCCTGGTTCTGCCATCATAGGACCAAGACGAGGCTGAGATCCTCCAATGCCAACCTCTTAAAGCTCCCACCCTTTAGACTCAAATCCCAGGATGGGAAGTCTTTTATGGGTTTTTTGGCCAAAGCCTGGAGCCAACTTCCAAGCTTGCTTCGATTTATAGACACTGAAGCCAGATTTAAAAAGAGTCTGAAGACCAGGCTTTTTCTTGTCTCTTGCTCTCTCTGCCCCTCTTTAATCTAGTTCAACGTTCTGGTCTTCATCCGGATGTCATCATGTACAAGTTCAGTTGGTCTCCAGCTCAGCGCCAGGATGCTCTCTTGTGAGTGCAAGTGTGCCCTATAAATACATTATTCATTCATTCATGTTCGCCATACAAACCACATGACCACACATTGACCTAACAGTATTTCAATGAAGCTGCAAAACAACAGTTCAGATTTATGCCTCTAATTGGTTTTTGGCTGAAAAGGGAATGCAGCCAGTTTCTGAAGAATAAGTTACTTACTTTCAGTGATGGTTTTTGCGGAGAACATTCTATCTGAGAACAGATTGCTTACCTTGTCAATCTCTTGCAATATTTCCTGGGCGCCAGCATGTGGCATTATCAACCTCTGCCATAACTCCGTCCTGCCTCCAAACACAATCACACAGTGCAGCATATAGGCACCTTCCCTGCATGTTGTCAGTTTGTCTTCCATTTTTCCACGCCGCCAGACGTGAAGCGTTGTCTAGATTGAAGTTGTACTTACAGTGTGCAAAAACTAATGTGGGACCTTATTAATCCCTAACGATGACGTGAGAGAAACCGGATGCAGGTGCCGAGAAAGCTACAGTTAAATAGAGTATTCACAAGAAAGACAGTTAGCAAAGTCAAGTAAATCATTCTTCTGATTAATTCTAATCACGGATTCCTCACCTTGTGACTCAATATCAAAGCAATGATCTATTCAAGGAGGTAGGTCTAGGAGTGGAAATACAAAAGGAAGTCCAGCAGGACCAAATGGGCAAAATGTCCCTTGCAGTAGACCTGAGAATCAATGCACTAGTGCCTGGTGAAAGAATGTACTGAGGTTCACGTGACAGTCTGACTTATGTCCAGAACAGGCCTAGCCTGAACCTGGGCTGCAGTTGCAGGTTTCACCCTTTTAGAGTAAGCGCTCAGGAGGGTCCTTCTTGGCCCAAGGATAACTCAGATTGATGCAGTGGGCAGTCTATCAGAATAAGGTTAATTCCTGGACCACCTTTTCCTTTTCCGTACCACCAAATCCCACAGGCTAAGGGCACACTATAGGACCAACAAGTGTAGCCTCTCCTCTTGTGTGGTGGCGAAAAGAACACTGGAAGCATGATGGAATGCCCCACATGGAAAGGTGGCACCACTTTCAGGAGAATTCCACTCCCCCTTGAAACCATCCCTAGCATCAAATGAGTGGATACCTGCTTAAGGAATCCCCCCCTGTGGTGATCCTTAAGCATGGTTCTATTGGAGAACGTTACTGCTGTAAAGAGAGTCTCCCCTTTCCAACTGTACCTCTCCGGTTCAATCAGTGCACAGGGGACTGAGCTGTAACCCCCAAGTGCTGTTCACACTGAAAAGTGTTACAGCAAACAAATGGTGGACGGAATGCTGACAATGCAAACATTCTCCCCCAGTCAAAAGATCTGGGTTAAATCCATCGTTCTTTTGCCCACTACGCCACCCCAGTTTGGACCCAGCCATATGCAAATCAGTCTTGACCCTGTGCCCCATGGGAACAGTCCAGACCGAACTGCCAGGCCAGGTCCTCCCTGGACCGGAAACAAGCATCCTGGGACCGGTTTCAGGGTAGGTCACCCTTCTTCAGCCAGGCTAGCTTGAATCCAGTGGCACAGTGAGCAAGGGACCCACGTCTGGGCATACCCATCCCACTTAGGGCGAAAAGTGTTACAGCAAACAAATGATGGACGGAATGCTGACAATGCAAACATTCTCCCCCAGTCAAAAGATCTGGGTTAAATCCATCGTTCTTTTGCCCACTACGCCACCCCAGTTTGGACCCAGCCATATGCAAATCAGTCTTGACCCTGTGCCCCATGGGAACAGTCCAGACCGAACTGCCAGGCCAGGTCCTCCCTGGACCGGAAACAAGCATCCTGGGACTGGTTTCAGGGTATGTCACCCTTCTTCAGCCAGGCTAGCTTGAATCCAGTGGCACAGTGAGCAAGGGACCCACGTCTGGGCATACCCTTCCCACTTAGGGCGAAAAGTGTTACAGCAAACAAATGATGGACGGAATGCTGACATTGCAAACATTCTCCCCCGTCAAAAGATCTGGGTTAAATCCATCATTCTTTTGCACACTACGCCACCCCAGTTTGGACCCAGCCATATGCAAATCAGTCTTGACCCTGTGCCCCATGGGAACAGTCCAGACCGAAATGCCAGGCCAGGTCCTCCCTGGACCGGAAACAAGCATCCTGGGACCGGTTTCAGGGTATGTCACCCTTCTTCAGCCAGGCTTGCTTGAATCCAGTGGCACAGTGAGCAAGGGACCCACGTCTGGGCATACCCATCCCACTTAGGGCGAAAAGTGTTACAGCAAACAAATGATGGACGGAATGCTGACAATGCAAACATTCTCCCCCAGTCAAAAGATCTGGGTTAAATTGGCAGTTCGGTCTGGACTGTTCCCATGAGGCACAGGGTCAAGACTGGATGGCATATGGCTATGTCTGAACTGGGGTGGCGTGGTGAAGCAAAATAACGATGGATTAAACCCAGATCTGTGACTGGGGGTGAATGTTTGCCAATGTGCAACATTCCGTCCATCATCTTGTGTGTTTTGCATTTCGCCCTAAGTGGGAAGGGTATGCCCAGACGTGGGTCCCATGCTCACTATGCCAATGGAGTCAAGCTATCCTGGCTGATGAGGGCTGAAAGCCCGAAACCGGTACTAGGATGCTTGATTCCGGTCCAGGGAAGACATGGCTTGGCAGTTCGGTCTGGACTGTTCCCATGAGGCACAGGGTCAAGACTGATTTGCATACGGCTATGTCTGAACTGGGGTGGCGTGGTGAAGCAAAATAACGATGGATTAAACTCAGATCTGTGACTGGGGGTGAATGTTTGCCAATGTGCAACATTCCGTCCATCATCTTGTGTGTTTTGCATTTCGCCCTAAGTGGGAAGGGTATGCCCAGACGTGGGTCCCGTGCTCACTACGCCACTGGAGTCAAGCTATCCTGGCTGATGAGGGCTGAAAGCCCGAAACCGGTCCTAGGATGCTTGATTCCGGTCCAGGGAAGACATGGCTTGGCAGTTCGGTCTGGACTGTTCCCATGAGGCACAGGGTCAAGACTGATTTGCATATGGCTATGTCTGAACTGGGGTGGCGTGGTGAAGCAAAATAACGATGGATTAAACCCAGATCTGTGACTGGGGGTGAATGTTTGCCAATGTGCAACATTCCGTCCATCATCTTGTGTGTTTTGCATTTCGCCCTAAGTGGGAAGGGTATGCCCAGACGTGGGTCCCGTGCTCACTACGCCACTGGAGTCAAGCTATCCTGGCTGATGAGGGCTGAAAGCCCGAAACCGGTCCTAGGATGCTTGATTCCGGTCCAGGGAAGACATGGCTTGGCAGTTCGGTCTGGACTGTTCCCATGAGGCACAGGGTCAAGACTGATTTGCATATGGCTATGTCTGAACTGGGGTGGCGTGGTGAAGCAAAATAACGATGGATTAAACCCAGATCTGTGACTGGGGGTGAATGTTTGCCAATGTGCAACATTCCGTCCATCATCTTGTGTGTTTTGCATTTCGCCCTAAGTGGGAAGGGTATGCCCAGACGTGGGTCCCGTGCTCACTACGCCACTGGAGTCAAGCTATCCTGGCTGATGAGGGCTGAAAGCCCGAAACCGGTCCTAGGATGCTTGATTCCGGTTCAGGGAAGACATGGCTTGGCAGTTCGGTCTGGACTGTTCCCATGAGGCACAGGGTCAAGACTGATTTGCATATGGCTATGTCTGAACTGGGGTGGCGTGGTGAAGCAAAATAACGATGGATTAAACCCAGATCTGTGACTGGGGGTGAATGTTTGCCAATGTGCAACATTCCGTCCATCATCTTGTGTGTTTTGCATTTCGCCCCTAAGTGGGAAGGGTATGCCCAGACGTGGGTCCCGTGCTCACTACGCCACTGGAGTCAAGCTATCCTGGCTGATGAGGGCTGAAAGCCCGAAACCGGTCCTAGGATGCTTGATTCCGGTCCAGGGAAGACATGGCTTGGCAGTTCGGTCTGGACTGTTCCCTTGAGGCACAGGGTCAAGACTGATTTGCATATGGCTATGTCTGAACTGGGGTGGCGTGGTGAAGCAAAATAACGATGGATTAAACCCAGATCTGTGACTGGGGGTGAATGTTTGACAATGTGCAACATTCCGTCCATCATCTTGTGTGTTTTGCAGTTCACACTGAAAGCAACTGCATCCGTAAGGTTCCAGCTGCTTTCCATCGCACACACAAGAAGTCAATTAAACAAAAAAAAATTGGGCTGGGAGGAAAGCTCTTCCCTTGCAGTCATAAACTGGAATCCCTCTGGTGTGACCACCCATAGGAATTTCCTCACTTAGTTTGAGGACATGATGTTCATCTCTACTGTAATGGGTAGATAGTGTGGTGGATGTGACCATATACTCTGTACTGAGGGGTTAATACCTTAAGGATACCATTAGGGCATTCATAATGACAAACAGCCCAGCATCTCCTGCGCCCCTTGATTTCATTACAAGACCGGAGGCTACCATTATGCATATACTTTTATTTGCTGCCCCAACATGCAGCCCTTTAAAGAACATTAATACATCATAAACATATAGAATGTCCGTGAAGAATAACTATCCAGTGCACAGGGCTATCTTCCACTTTTGTTAGCTGCTCACAACAAGATAAGTATACCATTCTGTTGTCTTCCTTACTCGTATTTTATACTAGTCACGCTATCATTAATTTACAGTTTAACACATTTATCGTCACTTATATGATTGTACTGTGTGATTAGCCTTAAGCTTCATATTTGATTCTATGGGAAACGCTTCCTCGAGCGTTTTTTCGTATTTACAGGTTATCGAGGTATATACGCGATTTGTTGCGAGTTGCAGGTTTGTTCCTTTACTTATTCTTAGCCTTCCAATGTATGGTCGGCTTTGTTAGGTTTGGTAGATTTGGCCTCTCAAGTTTACGGATTAACCCATTTCCTGTGTCAGTATGTATAGAGCAATACCCCCGTTTGTGAGGTGGGACGCGACTTCATAGACGCCTCACTGCGCTCCTTTTTAAACAAAACGGAGCCTTGTTATAAGAAATAACTCACCGCCCGTAAACGCACGCTCTCTTGGCAACGCGCTCTCTTGGCAACGTGTGCGGAGCCTTCAGGCAGGGGCCTGACCCACAACGGAGTTGCCGTCAAACGTCAGCAGAGGAAGTCCTTCCTCTCTGCCGATGCCCTCCACCTCCAGCGTAGCCATGGCAACAGCTTTCACCAAGCTGTAACGGCTGCGCTGGAGGAAACTGACACACGGAGCGATCAGCTCCCTTCTTGGCTCATATTTAAGCCTTTTTTGATCCTTTGGCACCACCTTGTGGTCATTTACGGTACGATTTTACCGATTATTTCCCTGAATCAACTAAATTCATAATAGTCCTTCCCCTAAGACCTTATAATCAGACTACATCTATTATACCATTATTTAATCGTTATTATAATTTAATGGAGATGAATAACTCCAAGAATCAGGGTGAATCAAGCATATTGGGGGACAATATTAAAAATATTTACAAGAGGAGCTTAAAGCCTCCCTTAAAGAGGCAGTAGACGCCGCCTTGTCTAAAAGGAAGGGGATCACCCTCTGAGGACAATTATTTTTCACTCTCAGACGAGGCTTTACCCTCTACTTCCCTGCCTAAAAAAAGAGGAAAGGTTGGTCATAAAAGCAAACACCTATCTAAAGCTCTCGAACCAGCTTGTACTACTGGTAGCCCTCGTGCTACAATAGATTCAGGTGCTCGCTGCAGCACAAGAGAGAATGGCCACCTTAACGGGGCACAAAGAAAGGTAGCCCACGGCGGCACACTAAGAATGAGTGACCTTAATGGCACAATAGATCAAGTAAATACTATGTCATCAGCAGATAACACTTTTGAAAAAGAATTAGACGAATTTATTTTTGATCCACAAGATAAATTTGATCTGCTAGATGATTTGGATGATGATATGGACCAACCCTCTACTTCCCAGGGAATTAAAGGCCCCTTTGGGCAAGAGATGTTTAATCCCACCACCATTAAACACCCATGCAGCGCAGACTGATGGACGTTAGAACACGTCTTCCACTTCTTAAGTCTCTGGGTCAAGAAAAACCTTGATAAGGACAAACGCAATCTCCTTAGAAGCGAATGTCCAAGACCCTCCACGGAGGACAAGGTGTGCACCACACCCAACTTAGACCCAGAGATTATAAGCTTCCTTTTCAAGTTTGGCTGACAATACCAATTTGGTTATAAAGCCTGCTGATAAAGGGGGAGCAATTGTTATTCAAACAACACACAATTACGACACCGAATGCAGGAAACTTCTGGAAGATCGTAGGAACTACGAGATCCTCCGTGATGACCCAACAGAGGAAATCCGGGTACGGATTGTGGGGATGGTCGAAGAAGCCACAGCACATGACTGGGTATCAAGGAAGGAGGCTGATTTCCTCATTCAGAAATCACCCAAGACACCATATTTTTACACCATCCCGAAAATCCACAAGAACTTGGAATAAATACCCCCCCAGCCGCCCAATTGTGTCCGGGATCGGTTCCATACTAGAACCCTTTTCCAAGTTTGCCAACGCATTCCTGCGGCCTTTAGTTAAAAAAACAGACACCTATCTCAAAGACACCAAGGCCGTGTTACAACTTATCGAAGACCTCCCTTTTGACCCAGAGTAACACCTCCTACTGGGACTTGATGTCGAAAGCTTGTATACTAGCTTACCTCACGACGAAACCCTGGACATCATAGAGGAAATACTATTTACCACAACATGGGATTACCATACACCTTGCAACATGGTGATGGAATGCATCTCCCTGGCCCTGAAAAGTAACTTCTTTTTGTACGAGGGGGTACACTACCTACAAAAGCACGGGACCAGCATGGGGAGCACTTTTGCCCCCAGTCTGGCTGGTCTCTATGTACACCACCTAGAAACCAACAAGATACTACATCAACACAACCCGTTCCATGACAATATTATTGTCTGGAAACGTTACATCGACGATGTGCTGGTGATATGGAAAGGTGACGCGGAATCCATTGGAGCTTTCATGGTATGGCTCAACCAACAAAACACATTTTTGAAATTCACTCATACATTCTCCAACACGAGTCTGGTGTTCTTTGGCCTGAATTTCTGTCCGGACAGTGGTAAGCTCAAAACTACCACACATTTCAAACAGACGGCAAAAAATTGCCTATTACTATACAACAGCTTCCATCCCAGACACCTTCGGGACAACCTCCCCTATGGACAGTTCCTCCGCAGAAACTGTTCCGAGCTCACAGATTTCAAGAAACAAGCCTCCGATTTGGAAAGCAAGCTACTGAAACGCAACTATCCAGAACGAATTGTGAAGAGAGGGTTGAAACGGGCAAGAAACAACAACAGAGATGCTCTCTTGGAAAACCGCATTCCCAAAGAACAGGAAACAAGACCCATTTGCGTAACCACTTTCAACACCCACTCCATCAAGTGTCTAAAATAGTCAATAGACACTGGAGAATTCTCAATTGCGGAAGTCTCAATTTTCCAAAACCCATGTTCTCCCACAAGAGAGGCAGGAATCTGAAGGACATCTTGGTCCATACCAGACCCCACGTGACACCTGTAAGGAATTTGGCCACTACCACCCTCCCACCTGTACAGGGTCATTACCCATGTGGTAACTGTAGCACATGCAATCTCACGAAAAGAAGTAAAAACATCACGTTCACGAACGGCTCAGTCTGGGAACAAAGAGGATTCACAAACTGCAACAGCAGAAACGGGATATATATGATCACGTGTCCATGCAGACAAGAATACATCGGCATGACATCAAGACCAATAAAGATCCGTATCGGCGAGCATAAGAGTAATGTTCGCTGTAAGAAGAGCACCACGAAGATGGCAAGTCACTACCTAACTATGTCGCACAGCGTGGATGACTTAAAGTGGACCGTGAATGAGCAACTCCACAACGAGAATGGCTTGCTGGAAAAGGAACAACGTTGGGTGTTCCGTCTGGGCACCCACCTAAACGTTCTTAACGACGACATACCTTGGGCTCAACTGTCCTAAACCCCTAAGTCCCTATACTTCAGAGAACCCTAATGTAGAGACAACCATACCATTGAGTCACTCTGTTCCTGGTTTTGGGAGACTCTACGAATCCATGCCACGGTGAGCCCCCGTGGAGGATAGCCCACCACTTATTCATCCCCCTTCTTAAACTCTTTTTAAAAATCTTTATAAGTTTCTTTATCTCCAAGAAATCATCACCTCAGAGGGAAAGCCACCAGGAGCACCCGCATGCCTGGAACCCTAAGTATTCCTGAGTTAACCCTCCCATTCTGTGGACTTTAGTAACAAGAACCTATTAGGTTCTGGGACTTGTCACTTTTCTCTCACAAAAACCCCCCCCCATGCAATGGGCCAAACATCAATAATCGCGACCAGACCACGAGCCCTTGCGCTCGTAACAGAACGTTGTTAGACCATGGCCTCACTAATGAGATCACATCCTCCCCGCATGTGTGTGGTAGCAGGATTCTCTATGCATACCCCCCTTGGGTATTGCGCCCAACAACTGTCACTCAAAACCTACTTTAATTATATGTTTTGATTGAATGAGTATTCAGACTCACTACGCTCAATTTTACAACATTTAATATTGCAGCCATAAGAGATCATGAACACCGTTGCGATGTACATATTCAGTATATCGGTACTTTCGAAATAATAATCACTTCCTGCTCCACAGAAAATACGGGTCATCGCTCTAGCGTTTTGAGATCCCGGTAGGTGCAGTTACTTCCGTTTAGACTTCGTCCTGGACACTACCGCTCTAGTCTGCATTGCATCGCGGCCACCGGAAGTGATCGGACATCCACTTCCGGGTGCCTACGAACTTCGGCACAGGTGCATTCATTTGTGTTTACTAAGTGCCAATTAACTGCCACATAAATAGAGCCTCCCTCGCGGACTCACTCACACCACGGAGCCGCGGTTTGGCGATATCTTGAGCGAGGCAGTGTTGACTACTACGTAAGTACGGCATAGCCGTGTAAGGAACCAGCAATATACAGTGTCTCCAAGGATTCCCTTGAATCACTAGCTCTGGACTACAACTTTTTTTCTCCCACCCTTTCTTTACCAAACAGAATACAGTGGCAACACCCTTCCCACCCGTTCAAAAGGCTCATGGGGCATTGTCTCCAATATATCCCAGTATGTATCAACCTATGGATGTTTGTTTTACATACTATCCACCTTTATTTGCGGTTACTCCGATCTCTAGCATAGAGAGTGTGTTTTCTGTTTTTTGTATGCGTGTCTTGTTTTGTCCCTTTTATCCAAGCAGGTCACGGCACTTGGTTTCAAGTTACAACTAAGGCTAATGACACTACAGTCACTTTTGTATTTACAGGCTTAACGTGTTTGCGCATTGGGAGGCGCAATTGTATAACTAACTGTGTTCTCTCTTTTTCAGACTTACATTTTAGAAATACTGACTGGGTAATATAAAGTGCATGATATTTTGCATCTTTTTCACCGTTCTGTATATAGCACACTTTTTTATCACACATTGATAGCAACATAGTGAGTACTGAAGGGATCATTCCTAGTCCTGATGAAGAAGCCTTGACGCTTCGAAACATGTTGACTTGATCAGGAGTATCCGCACATTACACGCAGGACATCTCCGAACCACCTTTTTAAGAGCACCAGCCTCCACGACCTATTAAAGTTTCTTAAGTCCACGACGTCAGGTCCTTGTTAATTCACTTTTCGCATTCACTCCTGACCCTTCCTCTCACTACCCCTACACCACACAGTACTGTAAAATCAGTGCTCCCGCGTAGTCGCACGCCCCGTCCCGCAGCGGGGCGGGAAGACCCTATGATGAAGCATGACACCAAGGGCCCTTTTGGTGTGTGAGGGGTATTTAAGCAAACACTGTGTGCATCCTATCAAGATAGGAAACACACTCTTGTGAACCTCCTTTGAGGTGGATCCTTATGTTTTGTTTTATAGATATTCCTCAATTAGTTCCAGCATCCCTGGGCCTGCTTCAGGACCCAGAGGGACAGGAACACCCTTTGGTCTTAGAGGGGAAAATAAACCTTCTTGTTTGGAGGATTTCAGGGGACCAAATAGATATTCAGACTTTTCCTCAGAAGCTAAGAACTTATTGGATGAATTCTGGGCTCCAGGAACCAGGAAAAGATATAAGGGTTTGTGGAACAAATGGTCCAGCTGGTGTCTGGAGAGCAGTTTAGATTCTGTGGAGGCCCCTGTTCAACAGATAGCAAACTATTTAGCAACCCTTTTTAACTCTCGTCTCTCTTTTAGGACCACTAACTGTTACAGATCAGCAATTTCATCTGGGCATGCTTTAGTCAATAATCTAGCAATAGGTAGCAACTATCTTATTAAACGAGTAATGAAGGGGTTAGACTTAAAAGACCCCCAAAGCACGTTATGATTCCTTGTGGGATATTAGTCTAATTTTCAAGGTTTTTGTATCTTGGCAAGATAATACCTTCTTATCTCTTAAACAGATTTCCATGAAATTGGCAACTTTACCTTGCCTAATTTCTTTCAAATGAGTTTCAGATATTAAGGTTCTTGAGTTATCTAACAGATTTTATTCTAATGAGGGCGTACATTTCGACATTTGGAAGAGAACAAAGACTATGTCTGACTCTCTTCTATCCCTTTTTCAACGACTGTGAGAAATTGTGTGTGGTAAGATGCATGAAAGTTTATGGTGACAAGATTTCACAATTTAGAAAGAATGGAGTTGATCAACTGCTTTTATCGTATGTTAAACCCCATAAACCAGTCTCTTCAGCAACATTAGCTAGATGGATACGTACCATAAGGAGTGAAGCTGGCATAGACCTGTCAAGATTTGGGGCCCACTCATCTAGAGGGGCAATGTCTAGTAAGGTTTTCTGGTCAGGAGGATCTCTTTCGGAGATTCTTAGAACAGCTGATTGATCTAACTCCAACACCTTCGCAAAATTTTATTTAAGACCAATAGAGCATGTTAGCAGTGTAGCTCTCAGCAGCTTTGAACATGCACAATGGTAGCCGGTCTTGTAATGAAATGACGATTCTCCAATTATTATGCAGAGAGAATATTGATTTCATTAAAGACAAACGGAGGCTAACATTATCCCACCCTCCTCCCCTTTTGAGGAGAGAAGGGGTACTAAGGTTTCTTTGAGTTTGTTAAGCTTGCTAAACATTTAAGTTTATTTTCCCTTTACTTTATAATCCTTTTCTCTTATTCTAGATAATTCCACCTAGGATTGAGATGTGCAACAAGATGTTTTTACAGAACTTCTGTCTTTCCATACTACCAGAGATGGATTCCTTTTACCCTTGTTTGTTCGCAGTTTAAAGAGGAAGATAGCCCTGTGCACTGGATAGTTATTCTTCACGAACATTCTATATGTTTATGATGTATTAATGTACTTTAAAGGGCTGCATGTTGTGGCAGCAAATAAAAGTATATGCATAATGTTAGCCTCGGTTTGTCTTTAATGAAATCAAGATTCCCTCTGCATAATAATTGGAGAATCGTCATTCTCTCTCCTGCAGACTTAGGGGAGTTTTTTCTGGTTGAGCAATGAGTACTGATTGTTGCATGCTGCATCACCAGTTGGCCTCTAAAAAATGTGTAAAGGAATGCAGGCGATGCCAGTCTCTCTGACAGAACCCAGAGAAATATGTGAATTATAGTCCCTGAGGCTTATGCTTCATTACTTTAGCCCGAGTTACTTTCAGTTTATTACTTTCTGCCTTATAACAAGTTTGGAGGTTGACTGCACAAACACCGCAACCGCCAGGAGCCCGCAGCATCAGCGGTCTTCAGACCACTGTATTACGAGTTTAACGTGGTGCCCATGGTGGGGCTGCGGAGACTTTGCAGAGGTGGTGATTACTTTTTTTTAATGTATCAATGCCTGTGTGAGCACTTCGACTGCTGTGTGTAAGATGCACACATATGCATGATACATGTGCAAAAATACCATCTACACATTGCTGGAGTCTGGCCCATATGTGGGCAGTCCAGGCAATGGGTATATGGGACAAAAAGGGCTCACCGCCACAAACAGGATCGTAATCCTCGAGGTGAAGATGCTGCTGTGAAGGGGGGACTGGAGAAAGGAATCCATGTTGAACTCTGATGGAAAGAACAAGAAAGGGGTGAGTACAAACCCAAATCCTTCGGTTCTGCCGACTTAAAGCTGGCGATCTCATCGCCATGGACAGCTCGTGGAAAAGCAAACTCATAATTTGGACGGTGGTGAAACTCCATTGTACCACTCTGTGGCAGCTGCTTTTCCCCGACCGCGACCCCGGCGGTCTGTGGTGTGCTGGCGGTGTGCAGTTTAGCCACGGTCTTTGCACCAGCAATCCGCACATCTCGTAATATGGCGTGCGGACCGCCGAGTTCACGGCATTCAGACCGTGGATACGGCGGTTCACGGACCGCCAAACTCATAATAAGGCCCTTTGATTTGACCTGCTTAGGTGGGAAATCTTTTCCTTTTGTCTGATATTGCCAACTTGGCCGTTGTCTCAGAGCAGGTGCCTCTGCCTTCTTGAACACCTGCGTACCTCTTTTCATGGACATGGTGGTCCCAGAGCCTAATGGTCCCACAGCTCTCCTTTCCTCCTAGCACTCAGTTATTGGGCGACATGTGGGGAAGACCATTTTCTCACACTCCCCCCACGCAGCTGTTCCTCAGTATGGGAAGTGAATGAATGAAGGAATATTAAATTTATAAAGCGCTAACTTAGCCCAAGGGCGTCAAGGCGCTGCAGAAGGACTGATGCACAGACATAAAATGACATGCTCAGAATGATGTCTGTGTAAAAAGCCAAGTCTTCAGGGCCTTACGGAAGAGAGAGTGTGACCCCTGACCAGAGAGATCGTCAGGGAGGGAGTTCCACAGCTTAGCAGCGGCGGTAGAAAAAGCCCTTCCTCCCCATCTAGCCTTTTTAATCCTTGGAACTGTTAGTAGATTCTTACTTGCCGACCTAAGCTGCCTAGTAGGAGCATAATGCTGAAATAGTGCTTTAATGGCCTCAGGGCCTAGGCCATAGTAGGCATTATGGGTCAGGCATAGGGTTTTAAAGAGAATTCTACGGTCCAGAGGAAGCCAGTGCAGCGTGATGAGGGAAGCAGGGCCTGTGTGGTATTTCGGAAGATCCATCTCCAGCCTGGCTGCAGCATTCTGCACCAGCTGCAAACGTCGCACCAGGCCTTTGTTAATGTCCAAATAGAGGGCATTACAATAGTCAAGTCTGGACATTACTAAGGCAATAACAGCCTGTTTTCGTGAGGCAAACGAAAGGAACTGGGAAAATTTTCTAAGGATCCTGATTATCCCAAAACAAGTGGACACTGTTCTACTAATCTGCAAACTCAGAGAGAGAGAATTGTCCACTATGACCCCTAGATTTTTCCCATGGGATACAGGGCAGGGACAGCTGCCAAGCGTATCTGGCCACCAATCGTTGGACCAGATGTCGAGTTGGTTACCAAATATCAAGACCTCGGTCTTTTCCCCATTGAATTTCAGAAAGTTTTCAACCATCCAGGAAGAAACTGCCTGCATACAATTTTTAAAATTTGTGGCGGATTCCCTAATACTGTGGGTGATAGACACCATTATTTGTGTGTCGTCAGCATAAGACAACACCTCCAGCCCAAAGGATCTCACGACCTTAGCCAGCGGGGCAACATAGGTATTAAAAAGTGTCGGGCTCAAGGAGGAGCCCTGCGGAACTCCACATAACAGGGAATTTGAAGCCGAGTAGAATTGGCCCATTTTCACTGTCTGTGCCCGATCACGGAGAAAGGATGCAAGAAGCCTACGGGCCGTGCCCCCGATCCCTATCTCCTTGAGACGTTCGACCAGCCTGAGGCTTCTGGTGCCTGTCTGCCCCCTCCTCAGACCATGTATTGAAAAGAATAATACTGAGCAATTTATTACCAAAGTATGAGACTCGTCATCATATGAGGATTGAGGAGACCCGACATGGCTACAGGTTGACTAAACCTAGTGTTAAATTCGTTGGCAAGCATCTTAGAAGAGCTAATGATATTCAGTGTGTGGCGGGACAGAAAATAACTACGTTATCTGCACCTTCTCCAGATATATGCATATCATATAACTACCCAGAGGGATTGTATAACTGCCTGCTGAGGTCTGAATTACCGAAATTCTAAATTAGCATAAATCTTGGGTGGTGAATCACCATCACAATATTAAGTGAATCAACCATTGATGACTCTAAAAATGGGTGTCGTACTTTAAAAAAATATATATTTTATTAATTTGCGTAGAACAACAATTCACTATATAAAAGGCATTCACATTGACAGTGCAAATGACGATGACGAGTTTGCTAGTATCGTTACATTATACACGCTGTGGTAAGTGTATGTTGTACACAGTTTGCTATCATCAACAGTAGTGAGCATATCTATACATTCCATATGGTCCAATATAAACAAGGGAAAGACAACCCACCCACCACCCACAACTAATAATCATAACAATTGTGTCCCACCCTCCTCTCTCACTCAAACTCACTCTATTATTTACATAGGTCTGAAGTCAGCGTACCTATCCTGTTTTATCCATCAGTCCTTTCGAACAATACGCGGATCCTACACCACACGTCACTGTTGGGCATAAGCGGGGGACTGTCACATAGCTGCACACTTATATGTACTATTCAGTGTATCAAGTTTACCCAGTCTCATGTACTGAATGTTCAGTGGAAATAAACCCCTCCAGCATCATATTCCATTCCAGCGAGATAGGGTTCTTCCTCAAGCCTCTATTTTCTTCCCTTTTTATTTCCATACTTTCAGCTCTGCCCCATATAACAACCTCATTATGCCATCCCAGCGCTGTTGGGGGCATTGCAGACTTCCATCTCATCGTAATTGACTGTTTTGCCAAAATCAACGCCAGATTGGCAAACCGGACCTGCACTCCTCTCTTCTTGTGTTTAGGGCCTAGTCCTAACATGCAATAGTCAAGTGTATCTCCTCCCGCCACAGGCGCTACTTTGCTCAGTATTTTAAGCACCTTTGACCAGAAGGGTACCAATCGTGGGCATGTCCACAACATGTGCAGCAAATCTGCACGTTGCGTATGGCATCGGGGGCATGAATCTGCCGTGTCTGGTAACATTCTATTCAGTCTATGTGGAGTCAAATAGGCTCTATGTACCACCATGTATTGGATAAGTTTAAACTTGGGGTTGCGAGATATCTTCTTTGGGTATTCTAATATTACCCCCCATTCCTTGTCTGTTAGTTCACGGCCCATATTCACATTCCATTTGTCTCTAAGTGCGTGTAATGAGGTTGAAGCATGTGTTCGTACACCCCTGTACAGCCATCTGGTCAAGTGTCTCCCATTACCCATTAGGTATTGCATGTGCACTAGTTCATGCGTCAGGGGTTCCTTTCTGTCTGGAGCCCAAGTATTCTTAACATATCTGCCAATGCTAGCATGAAGGAAGTATAAAGTATTGGGGACTCCTTGTTCCCTGACAAATGTATCATGATTCATTAGCATATTATCCGCAAACATCCCAACTTCATTCACTCCCTCATCTGACCATTTGGAAATGCATTTTGAAGTGGTTATTCTAGACTGTGTGGGGATCCCCAGCAGTGGGATGTTAGGGGCATAGGGGAGCAACCCATTAGTGTAGTGGATCGCTTTCCTCGAGTATATTAAAGCCACTTTTAATAGTGGAGATGCTGTTATCGGGGGTCTGCTTTTCGGTAATAACAGGGTGTGGAGCGCTCCTTTTCCCCATGTTCGTCGTGACATACCTATCTCTTGCAAATGGTGACCCGCTATCCAGTATGCTAGCCATTGTAATTGGCTAGCGTAACAATACGCTTTGAAATCCGGGACTCCCAATCCTCCCTTGTCCGTGTCTAACTGGATTTTGGACAATCCCATTCTTCTACGCCCCGTTCCCCAGATCAATTGCAACAATAGTGTATCTAGCGTTTTAAAAACATGTGTCGGTAATGGGTGTCGTACTTAATACAATGTATTGCATTTGCAGTAAAGAAATAAAAACTCACTTAGCTTTATGCATTGGTTCAAAAGAAACTATCATGAGCAGTGTTTAAATTAAGATTAGCGGTTATTCTTGGTAGAGGCATTTCAATCCTTGAAGAAGAGCCTTCAATGCTTCACCACCGTTTTTGTTTCATCATTTATGCTGTTGAAGTGGACACATTTGCTTTGGAGAATCCACACAACACCCTGCCTGTAAAGTTTAGCAGGTATGTTATGTCTCCGATTATGCAGCTTATGCGCGCAGTAAGGAGCTTGATGCATCACATGACACCCATCTTCCCGTTTGTAAAGTCAAAATGACATTGACCCCCCCTCTCAAGACTTACATGCATGCCTATGAAAAATTTAGATGACAGAACTCTATGACCTCAGGAGCCAGGATGATAAGGTTGCATTTGTTAAAATACATTTAGGTGCTTGAGGCTTTTCTTAGTGAGGCAATTACCACCTCCATAAATTTTGAATATCATGTCTTCCATGTTCCAAGTTTGTGTATCTTGCTTATAACCTGACATACACGAGGAAATAAAAAAATATTTTTGCAATTACCTTGTTTTAACTGATGGAAAGTGCATTCCCTCAGGACCATTCTGTGAGCATATGGATGCACATTGTTGGATATCTGAAACCTGGGCTTCTTCTTGGCTTCAAAGTTAGCAGCATGTTTTCATCACTTAGGCCGTGGATGAGACATATTAAACCATTTCCAAAAATGGTAGTCAGTCAATATAGGGTGTGGTCTGGGATTCCCAAATCAAGATGAAACACGTTCCTTTTCCTGGGTTGTGTGCCTGTTAGACCACATATAAGGAGGCAGCTATGAGTGAAGAAGTCTTGCAACACATTGATTCCCTTATATTTTGTTGGATTCTCGGTTCACTTGCTTCTGTGTTTTTGCAGCAGAAAAATCCAATGGATATTCTGCTGGATTTCGGTCTGACTCTGCAGACCGTTTAATCATCCAGTCCTTGGCAGATTGTGACACCATCAGATTTTTAAGTTTTGCAATGCTATGGATCCTTCTCAGGATCTCATACAGGCTGCTGCAACAATTATGCCTGGAGTATTCAGTGCTAAAACAAGGTATGGTTGCAGTCTATAAAGATCCCGGTAAGTTGTTTTTCTGGAGATTTTGTGAAGATAAGGGTTGATAGATTTAGTTACGGTGCATTTTCCTTGTCACTGTAACTTGCTTTCGCCAACTGGTAGCAGAAACTACCTGGGTTGAAAGAACTCAGATGACTCTTAGCATGGTTTTTAGGAACAATTAAGCATGAGCTGATTTGTACCTCATTTCCTGAACATATTGATTAGGTGCTGTTAACTGAACACAGATTAAGCGAGAGAAAGAAAGAGCTTTGAAATGGACCCATCGTTTCCAGAAAAACACACTCAAGTAGGAGCCGTGAGGGGTACTTTGACAGAAAGTTAAAAGATGGGGCTGATGGACACGATTCATGTTTGTGTTAAGTGGCTGTACAAGAAGACAGCAAAACCCAATGTTCTACAAAGAAGAAGTTGAGAGAAACGTTGGCCCCCTTATATTGGATAATCCATAAATAGCAATGATAATCACTTACTCCTATTATTGATTGTGATCAAGACGGAAGAATTAATGACTGTAAATGCTTCTACAGTAGTGGATAATGGTGCCTGTGGTATTTTTATCAATCAGCAATGGGCTACAAGAAAAATATTCCCAAGAAAGAGAAGAAAACACCTGAAGTAACGTGAAGTGTGATTGATTGACATTGATGTCTGGACTGAAACTGGAGACCTCCTTTCTTTTGTAGGTCACTTTTAGAGATTATCCAAAGGTGTTCTATTTTGACATCACTGCCTCCAAATGATGCAATCATTTCTGAAATTCCTTGGCTGAAGAGGCACAATCTATTTGTGAATTGGTCTACTTGAACGATTTCATTATTGTCGCATTTTTGTCATGATCCCTGCTATGCTTCAGGAAGCTTTTGGTCACAGTATGATGAAATAGAGGATTCTACATCTAATCTAACTGTGGCTAATTGCTCTTTGGTACCATGGCAGTATCAAGTTTTTTCTTGAGTTTTTTTTAAGCCTTAAGTCAACTCTCTTTCTCCTCAAAGGGAGTTTGGCTGCATAATACCAAACCAATCTAAAACTGTAGTTCCTTTTGGACAAACTTATTCCCAATAGAAAAACAAAAAAAGATCCTGAAGATGTGTCAAATAGGTTGACTGCTCAATCTTCTTCACCAACTGGGCCTCCTTTTGGTTTTTGCATCGAAGAAAGATCGGATATTCGATCCTGTGTTCATTACAGACGCTTGAGTCATATCACAGTAAAAGACAGATGTCCTCTACTCCTTATCAAGGGCACAATTGATGCAGTTCATAGAGCAAGAGTCTTTACAAAGCTTGGGTTACGTGGCACCCCTTGTTAGCTGCACATAAAGGAAGACAATGAGTGGGAAACTGTCTTCCAAACCCCTAGTTGGACATTTTAAATGTTGTGTAATGCCATTTAGAATGTGAAATGCTGCAACTATTTTCAGCCTTTTTATGGATTCCATCTTTTCTGATACTTTGAGACATCTTGTACTATTGTATCTAGTTGATAGTCTATTTTTTTCTAAGACTGGTACACACCATTAAAACCATGTGATTTTCTTATATCGTCTATCACACTTATCTGACTTGTAAGCCTGAGAAGTGTGAATTTGACAAGGAAGAAGCAGAGTATCTTGGATTCACACTGTGTGCTCTGGTATTGCTATGGATCTGAAGAAGGTGCCTGTTATAATGTACTTGCATTCACCAAAACATTTTAAAGTGACTCAAATTTTTCTGGTGTTTACAAATGTTAATCGACTATTCATACAGAATTGCTCAAACGTAACCTGTGACCTTACTCGAGTCCTGAAAGACAGAAAATATGGGTTATGATCAAGCCCTAAAGAGCTATGCTCTACCAGATGTTTACTCAAGTACCTATCTTATGTCAGCCTGATTCTTCCAGAAACTTCACCATAGTTAACAGATGCCTCTTGCAAAGTTAAGATGTTGATAGACTGGAACAGCGAGCATCTTATCTCTTCCATGTTTTGCCGAAGTCAGAACTGAACTATTCGGTGCTGGAGAGAGCGCTTTTAGCCGTATTAAGCTTATTCTGAATGGAGACACTTGTTGATGGCCACCAAGGAACCATGTGATATTTTCTGCTCCGACATTAACCAAAGGCCTTGCACCATCATGTCTCCCAGATAGGCATGCCAGCCAAGCAAGGAAGATTTCATGATCACAATAGCCTGAAGCAGCAGAAGGCTGAAAGAATGACCACCTGCAACCAGTGCTGATCTGGATGAACAGAGTGGGAAATTTGCCCCTTAGTTGTGAGACTCATGTTGATAGAGCTACCATGATCTCAGGCACGACATCAAGGTCCTCATCCACCATCTGGAGTGTGGCATTAACTGAATCCATGAGGCCAAGCAGATGCAAGGCAGGTTCTGAGACTGAGTAAAATATCTGAGTCATTGCCTGAATATAGGTCAGGGGTCTCCAATCTTTTCTGTAACAAGAGCTACTTATGTTCAATGAAAATGATAAGGAGCTACTAATATTAGTGTTGTACTAGTGGCTGCGCCAGTCAAAACTACATTAGTGGCCACTTGCAGTGGGAAAAGGTTTTGTCAGTTTCAAATGCCTTTAAAGGGATAATCCTTAACCCAATGCCCCTGGCACCAAGGTTATAGTAATAATAATATGGCTGCCCAGTGCTGCAAGATTTATCACTCAAATATCCACTTTAAATGTATTTTAGAAATTGAGCCATATTTCTCCAAGCATGAGCTTACGAGTTCTGAAAATGCACACATTTTCGTCTTGAATACAAACTCTCGATCTTATTTTACATATATTAGTTCAGCCAAGCAAAAGCTTCTAATTTAGCAGGTAGGGCTGCACACAGGAGAGATACTTACAGGTTGCTGAAGAGCTGTCAGTAGCTCACAAGCTATTTGTTGGAGAAGCCTGATATAAGTGTTCCTCCACGAAGAAGAAAAAACCTTCATGCATGTTGTCTCCTGAACCACCCCATAGAAGGGCAGACTCAGTGAAGGAAAAAGGAGGGCTTCTGGACCTTGATTGTAATGTCCAAGCCAGGGAGTTGAGTTATGAGCTGAATTTGTTCCCTGACCAGTGTTAGGGACTCCGCTTTCTGCAGCCAGTCACCCAAGTATGGATATATATAGACTCATGACTGTTGCAGTGAAACTGCCACAATCTGCATCACTTTCTTAAAGACTAGTGGAGCTGTTGTCACTGCAAACAGTAAAACGGTCAAGTGATGGAGCTCGGATCCCACCATCAACCTTAGGTAACATCTGTGAGCAGGGAGAACTGGAAGATGGAAATAGGTGCTTTGAAGGTCCCGAGATGTCAGCCAGTTTCCCACATTCAGGGCCACTAAGGGTTAGCTCTGAGACAGTGTCTTGAACTTGTTTCACCAAATGAAAAAATTCTGAAGGCGAAGGTCCAGGATAGGTCACTCTGACCTTCTTGGGGGCTGACGAGGTGAAGAGAATCTAATCCTGTACCCCTTTCATCCACGGGTCCTTTCTTCAGCAGGGTAAGGACTAATGCCTCCAAAATCAAGGCGTGTGCTGGAGAGCACATGCTGGAGGAAGGATGGTGACCCAGGGGGAGCGAAAGTAGGAACAGAATGTAGCGTTTGCATACTAGCTGCAAGAACTATCAATTTCTACGGATTGCATCCCAATTGAAGGAATGATGGGAGAACCTCTCCCCTTTGGAAGATGATGTGAGGGGGTGAAGTCAGATTTTGAGGAAGCAAAGTTAGAGGAGGGTGGCAGAGACTAGGTCTGCTTCTTCTGCTGTGAATGCGGTTTCCTAGCAGTATGCTGCTGGAATACAAGCTGAAAAGGTTGTCTCTGTCAGGAAAGCATCACCCTGGAGTAGCAATGAAACCTTCAAAGTGAAACTCTTGCACTGGGAAGGCTAGGCTAAACGTGCAAGCTATATCTCTACTGTTGTTGAACCGCTCCAGGGAGGAGTTGACTTTCTCTAAACAGCCATTCACCTTCGAAGGGGATGTCCATGAATATAGACTGGACATCTCCATAGAAGCAAGCCGAAGCATCCAATCATGCCAACACAACATTACAGATGAGCCCTGGATCATGCAAAGTTATCCACACTGCACTTCAAGATATGTTACGTGCATCCAATCAGTCACTGACTAGATCTGTAAACCGCTTTTACACATAGTCATGGAAGCAGATCACTAGGTTTTGTCAAATTCTCACACAAGGCACAAGCATATCACCCAGGAGGTAGTGACATTAGCTGAGAGTTGGAACAGGAGGCCGCAAGCAAAAACTTTTCGGCCCACAAAGCCAGGTTCTTCTAACTTGTTATTAGGAGCCTCCATAGGGATAGTATCCAGTTTTGATGAGCAGAAGAAGTTTGAATGACCAGACTTTACTGGCTTAGCTCCTTAGCTGCCCGTGGGAGCGAGCAGCATTCTATTCTCCTGCCTGCTCCTGTGGGCAGGGTGCTCATTGTGGTGGTGGCCACCCGCTCCCCCAGTCACAGGAACGGGGAATGTGGCAGGCCACCATGAGAGGGCGGGGGTATGGGGGAAGTGTGGCTGCAATCCCCCATCTATCTCCTCTCCTTCAGGGCCTAAATTTAGGGGGTCCTCCTGGGCACCCGTGATAAAACTCTGCCCAGGGTGTTGGGATCCCTGGGCCCTCTTGACTTGGGGTGGGGGCCCCACACATGCCCCCTCCCAGGAAAAGATTTCGGAGCCACTCCTTGCGATGAACCTGGGGCCCTGGGGGCATTTTCTAAGGCTGCAGCAGAGCTCCACGTGCTCCACTACGGAGTGAGGGTGGTCGTGTCAAAGGTCAAATCCTTCTCCGGCTGATATGTTAGGCCCTTTTTACTTGTTTTTGGGCTCGATTTGCTCCTTCTGGCGAGCCCTAGCCACCTAGGGCACTTTGCTTGAGCCTACAGGCCTCTGAGGCGGCAAACTTCGCAGGGAGCTGGTTCCACTGGCTCCCTGCACCAGCCTTTCTCATTTTTCTCCTCTGGAGCTTCTCTCCTACTTGGCACTGAAATCCAGTCTTTCCCCCAACTAGTCCTTATGGGGTGTAGGGGGATCAACTTTCCTGGTCCTGGGGAGAGCCTCACTGATCTTGGGGGAAACTGCATTTAGAGTTCTTAGTCCAGATGGATACCAGGAGGTTCCTCCTTCCAGTTGGCCATGGCTGCCGCCCGTCCTAGTGTCCAACAGAAAATCACAACCAAGAGAGAGCTCTACCCCTTGCGCAGTACCTTTTAAGCAGGACGGACGGTTCTAGATGTAAGGCACCTCTAGCCTATCCTGGGGTGCCACATCACCTCTTCGCCCGTCCCAACCCTCCAGCACAGCCTGCTGGGACATTTCAAAATGACATCACCCAGGAGTCACTGGTCACATTTCTTCTAGAGCCCTCAGTTCCGCCCCTCGCTGACATTACTGCCAAGGCTTTTCCCACCAACTCTTCAAAGGGAGCCCCCTCCTGTGTTGGCTCCAAAGGTCAGGGCTCCCTCTTTTGTTCAGCTGGCTTGGGCTGGCCCATCCGTGGTACAGTGTGACAGCTGATTAATTTATGAAGATCCTTCATGCCCACCCCTCTACCCCTCAGGAGCTGAGTCGAGCACTGATAATTACACCCTTTGTGTAGGGTGACCTTTGTTCCTGTTGCTGGAGAGAAATTTAATTAATGTGGCACAGCAGAGTGACAAAAGGCCTGAGCTCTGACCCTAAGCTGAGCCACAGAAATATGGCACTCCTGGCGGACCCATAAGCTATACGGATATCTTTTTGGAACTCTCATATATAGCATACAGATTCCACCCGAGTTCAATGCATCACTGGTTTCTGTAGGCCAAAGGGAAGCGAAGCTGCACTCTAAGGCAATTTTCCCCATAGGTGTATAATGGAGTGTCATTGCAGACAAGGCAGTAAATCACACTGCCTTTCCTTATGTGTGTTCACTAACATTATGAGGCCTACCCCAGGTCAACATCCAATCCTGCAGAGTCCCTTCTGAGCTAGGCTACCGGGCTGCGCATGACAAAAGCCTCCCATGTACAGCCCTCGCACGTGTACACACGTGTAACCAGCCAAGTGCCCCATACACTTGCTGTGTCGCAGAGGCCTCATCTTAAAAGGCGGATACTGACGGTAAACATGTGCAGTCCATTTACCGTGAGTTTACCGTGGGTGAGTGAGCGCTTGTGAGGCTCACCCACAGTAAAAAGGTAAAACAAGCATTGGCATAGCCAATAGGTCTCGCCTTTGGGACGTTATAAGTGTTTAGTGAGAGCTATTGGCAATGTTTTTAAGGTATGTTGTAGAGGGAGGGTTGGGGTAGAGAGTATCATGCCTAGATGGTGTTTGTAAAAAGGAGACAACAATAGTGAATCATTTGTCAGTCCCGAGGCCGGCTCAACATCCGGTGATTCTGGGCAAATCACTTAATCTGCCCGTGCATAAAACATCAATTTTACCTCTTCCATTACATTTTAATGTTAGGATGTACGACGTCTATATACGGAGGACTAATAGTACGAAAATGAAACATAATGATCATAAAAATGAAGGAAATTGTTGTCAATGCATGCACAAATTTAAGCGCATGTATTATTGTAAAAATAAATCTTTAGCCTTTGTCATCAACGCCAAACGTTCGAAGGGCTGTTATTGGCACAGAAAAGTCATTTAGCACTGGCGCCACGTCACTGGTGTCCGGTTTGTGCCTGTGAAGGGGTAGGGAAGAGTCCGTCGCTTGCCCAGCGAATTAAAAGCTTGTTATGTTGTGGAAAGTCAATCGCAGCATGTTGTTGTGGCAATAAGAGGCACGTTGGCAGCACTGCGCAGCCAGTCACATGTTAGTGTAGCATCTGTGGAAGGTATGTAGGTTAAGGGCGGAGTCAGTCAGTCTGAAGGTGTGCCGTAAAATTCCGGGAGGGTTGGGGTAGAGAGTATCGTGCCTAGATGGTGTTTGTAAAAAGGAGACAAAGATGGTGAATCATTTGTCAGTTCCGAGGCCGGCTCAACATCCGGTGATTCTGGGCAAATCACTTAATCTGCCCGTGCATAAAACATCAATTTTACCTCTTCCATTACATTTTAATGTTAGGATGTACGACGTCCATATACAAAGGACTAATAGTACGAAAATGAAACATAATGATCATAAAAATGAAGGAAATTGTTGTCATTGCGTGCACAAATTTAAGCACATGTATTATAGTGAAAATAAATCTTAAGCCTTTGTCATCAAAGCCAAACGTTCGAAGGGCTGTTATTGGCACAAAAAAAGTCATTTAGCACTGGTGCCACGTCACTGGTGTCCTGTTTGTGCCTGTGAAGGGGTAGGGAAGAGTCCGTCGCTTGCCCAGCCAATTAAAAGCTTGTTATGTTGTGGAAAGTCAATCGCAGCATATTGTTGTGGCAATAAGAGGCACGTTGGCAGCACTGCGCAGCCAGTCACATGTTAGTGTAGCATCTGTGGAAGGTATGTAGGTTAAGGGCGGGGTCAGTCAGTCTGAAGTTGTGCCGTAAAATTCCGGGAGGGTTGGGGTAGAGAGTATCGTGCCTAGATGGTGTTTGTAAAAAGGAGACAACGAGTCGAAGGGAAGACGCTGTCTGTGAAAGGCATACAGCACTGGACATTCAGTCAGATTGCAAGCGAAAGAGAAAGCACCGTAACCTGACCCACGAGGAATGCAGCTGCCGCCCTGCGCGCCGCTGCTCGCTCCCGAGAGTAAAACGCCGTGGGAGTGAACATTAAAAAAAGAGGTGGGACATGCGCCCCCTTTTAGCCATTTGCGTGCTTTCATTTTTGAAAGACACGCCCAAAAGCCAACCACATGCGTGGGGGGAGTCAGACCCACACAGAGTAGTTTAAAGTACTTACAAGAAGCCTCGCAGAGCAGCGCATGCGCGCTGCGCTAGGCTCGACCTAAAAACAGGTGATCAAAAAGCAAACAATCTGGGCGGATTTGATAGCCAGAACCCAAGCACAATTTATAAGGTGAGGAATCAATGAGGAATCTGTGGCCTAACATGATACACGAAGGGAGGGAGCACACTGTCTCTCATCCCAGTACAGTTCACCCAATTGCATTCTGGTAAATGCGGTACTCTTACTTCAAAGTTGCTGTTGTTTTTCGCCAAAGTTGGTGCAGGTAGTGCTGTTATCTCTAGACATGCGTTTCTGGGTTTAGCACTTCATCAGTAGAGAGCAGAAATAGTAGAGAGAAGAGAAAAGTAATCTGGGGTTGCTGAAATGCTGGCCAAGTCTTCACAGGTTACAGTACCGCTTCACAGGTGCATCCCAGGTGAGCTCATCAGCTCGCTGGCTCAAATGAGCCATTTAAACACGGGGGAGCACACTCCCTCCTGTCCCAACACAGTTCATCGCATTGCAAATTGGTAATTGCAGTATGCTTACATTAAAGTTGCTGTAGTTTTTCACCAATTTCCAGAAACCCCAAATAACATTTCTCTGCTCTCTACTGATGAAGGACGTAATCCAGAAAAACATATATGTGTCTAGAGATATACAGCACTATCTGCACCAACTTTGGTGAAAAAAATACAGTTAATTTGTAAGTAAGTTCAAATTGTGAACCGCATTTACCATAATGGAAAGGGGCGAAGTGTGCTGGGAAATGAGGCAGTGTGGTCACAGCCTCCCTTCTGTTTAAAAGGCTCCCTCCAGGCAGCAAGCTGATGAGCTTTGGAGATACACCTGTGTGCCTATGAGTTGTACTGTGACCAGTGAAGACTTTGGCAGCATTTCTAGAAACCACAGATACACTTTTGCTGCTCTCTACTGATGAAGGACAAAATCCAGAAACACATCTGTTTCTAGCAATATACAGCTCTATCTGCACCAATTTTGGTGAATAAACTACAGTTAATTTTGAAGTAAGCGCAAATTCTTGACCGCATTTATCATAATGCAAAGGGGCGAACTGTACTGGGATGTGAGACAGTGTGGTCCAACCCCCGTTCTGTTTAAAAGGCTCCCTTGAGCAAGCAGGCTGACAAGCTTTGGAGACGCACCTGTGTGAGGTACTGTGACCTGTGAATACTTTGGCAGCATTTCAAGCAACCCCAGATGAGATCTCGCCGCTCTCTACTGATGAAGGGCGAAATCCAGAAACACATATGTGTCTAGGGATGTACAGCACTATCTGCACCAACTTTGGTGAAAAACACCAGTTAATTTTTAAGCAAGCATAAATTGTGTACCGCATTTACCATAATGAAAATGGTTGAACTCTGCTGGGATGCGTGGCAGTGTGCTCCCAACCACCCTTCTGCCTAACATGATACTCTTTTGTATACTACCGTTGACCTGGTGTTGCCCCTAAATTGAAATAGCTCCTTTGTGCTTTTGCCACAAAAACTAACTTAGTTTTATGGCATCCCCTAACAGACGAGGTGCAGTGAGGTCAAATAGCATTTCTTCTCAGTTTATGGATTTACTTGACAACTTGGTCCTGCTTCACTACATGAACTGGCAGATACTGAATTCCACTCTGTGGCTAATGTCAAGTTTCCATGAATACATTAATTTTGTCCCCAGCCTCCATTTAAACATGGAATGTTTCTTCTTGTCTTCGTATGACTGCATTATAGGACCATTGGCTATTTGCTGAGGATGTCAATACATTATCTAATTCCCCATGATATGTGGATTCAGCATTATTTTGCTTCCATGAAATGGCTTCATTCTCCTGTAACTAAGTTCATCCTTTACCTATAAGGATGAGACCAGGCTGACTCTTTGACATTTGAAGTAACATTGTCAACATTAGTCAGGCTGTATCAGCGTCAATGGTGTGAAGATGGCAACTCTCTTCAATGCTAATGGTTTCGGGAATTTGAGCATCTTGTCCTCGAACATTATATTTTGGAAACTGCCACACATGGCGGTAATTTTTGGAAGGTAGAAAATTTTTCTATTCTTTGCATCTTGAAGGACTCCCGTTTGTGGGATATTGAGAAAGTACATGTTCTTGCGATGGTAATCAACCCAGACCTCATAAGAAGTTTGTTATCTTTCGGTCATATTACCTACCATATTTAGGAGTGCAATGGATTTTGGTTTCCAGAAGGTTACTTGTCAGAGCTCTCATGCACTTCATCAGCCTAGTATTTTGGTCTCAGTTACTTCTTCAATGAATTCTCAATGACTTTTCATTGTAGTCATTGTTAAATACCACTTTAAAACCAAATGTTGATCTTTCAAGGGAAACATACAATCTAAATAGTACACTCAAAAACACTCAAAAAGGAAGAAACAGTAAATTAATATAAAACAATACTCAACAAAACATGCATTCTATTCTCTATGACCTGTTGCCATGTTGATGGCAAAAAACTATGTTGTTTACTAAGTCAGAGATCAAACTTTCCCATTGTGTTACTCTGAATGTTTTTTGCTATTCTCCATATTGCAGAAGTCAGTGGCAGAAAAAATGTATCTAAAGATGGATCTAATTTGAGGAGCATTGTGGAGCATTTGGCGACTGTTAGAAATGGGGGTCTCTAGTTGGCAGGTTGTTACCCTGTCCAAGTAGGAACCCTTCTTCCTAGTCAGGAAAAGGGGGATACACTCCTAAAATAACCCCTGCTCACCCCCTTGGTAGCTTGGCACGAGCAGTCAGGTTTATCTCAGAGGCAGTGTGTGAAGCATTTGCACATAACCAACAGTAATACAGTAAAAACACTACAAAAGGACACCACACCAGTTTTAGAAAAATAACCAATATTTTATCTGTGCAAAACAAGACCAAAAACGATACAAATCCACCATACAGTCTCAGAAATATCAATAAGCAAAAATAGACTTAAAATACAGTTCCATGAAGTCAATAGCTCTGTCCTGGGCGATCACAGAGTCGCAAACAACAAATCCAAACAGTTCTGGTTGACTGCGGCGTCGCGGGCCAGCTACGTTGTCGGGATGACCTGAAAACAGTACCTTTAGAAATGCAGGGTGTCGGCGATCTCTCGTTGAGCTCTGAAGAGCCGACGTCGCCAGGCGTCGGTTCTAGGGGAAGGTGCAGGAGTTGTCAGACCCTTGAAGTCGAACTCCTCGCAGTTGAGGTTGGGAGAGTTGGCGTCGGGGCTGCGGTGCGAAGTGCAGCGGTGTCGTGTGTGGTGCCATCAGGTCGCAGTGCAGGCAGTGGCTCGGTGACGGTCGTCCAGCGGCTTCGGTGAGACCAAGGCTGTGGTGCAAAGTGATGCGGTACTCGTCGCAGTGCTGGCAGGTCACGGTACAAGGAGCAGCGTCATCGTTGCTGAAGTGCTGTCGTCGGTGGACGAACTGGAGTCGATGGCGCGGGCGTAGATAGGCCAAGGCTGCGGTGCAGGATGAGGGCAGTGCATTGTGTAACTTACAAGCGGTGCCTTCGAACCACGGTGCAAGCAGCGGCGTCGATGTCGGCGTGCAGCAGTGTCGTCGGGAATATCAGTGCAGTGGTCTGAAGCAAAGGCGCTGTGAAATGTGGTGCCCACTGGTCGCGGTGCAAGCAGTGGCTCGTGGCAGCGTTGGGCGTAGTCGGTGAGACCAGGTTTGCAGTGCCCTCTGCAGTGCCTTAAGAACACAGAGCCGGCAGCAGCGTCGTTGACGTCATCGGGTTGCTCCTTCTTCATTTGCAGCACAAAACACACAGTTCCCATTGCTGGTAGCAGATGAACTTGAAGTCTTTGCTGTTCCTGAGACTTCTTAAACAGGGGGCAAGCTCTACCTCAAGCCCTTGGAGTAACTCAACTAATGAAGTTGCAGAAAGTTCAGTCCAGTCCTTTCTCTGCCCACGACAGAACAGCCACGGCTGGCCACCACAGCAAAGCACACAGCAAAGTGGCAGCTCCTCCTCACAGCTTCTCCAGCTCTTCTTCTTGGCAGGTTTCTGAGTCCAAAAGAGTTCTAAAGTTCTGGGGTCTGGGCCCCAATATTTATACCACATTTCCCTTTGTTCTCTTGTAGCAGACAGAGTCTCTGTGCTTAGTCCAAACTAGTTCTGTCCTCTCTGGCTCAGCATATTGGCAGGAGGTGGAGACAGTATTGTGTAAGTCAGACCAGGCCTATTCAGGTGCAAGGAAATCTCCTCCCACTACTCTAAATGCAACCCAAACTCAATTTCTCTATCTTGCCCCAACGGGAAGTTATACTTCTAAGATGTTACAAAGCATCTCCCATTCTATCCTATGGGACAAATAGCCTTTCAATAGTGAAAAACGAATTACACTGTATTTCACAATCAGGACGAGTCACACACACCAGTACATGTCCTACCTTTCACATACACTGCACCCTGCCCATGGGGGTACCTTGGGCCAGCTGAGGGGTGCCTAACATGTAAGAAAAGGTAAGGTTTGGGGCCTGGCAAGTGGGTGCACTTGCAAGGTCGACATGGCAGCCACAACTGCATGCAGACACTGCAGTGGCAGGTCTGAGAACCCTTTGAAGGGCTGCTTGTGTGAGTGACACAACCAGTGCTGCAGGCCCACTAGCAGCATTTGATTTACAGGCCCTGGGCACACACAGTGCACTGTACTAGGGACTTAAAGATAAATCAAATAAGCCAACTATGGAAGCACCAATCCATAAACACAATTTACAGTAGGAGCACTTGCACTTTAACACTGATCAGCAGTGAAAAGGTGCGCAGAGAAACTAAACCAGCAAAAACAGAGTCAAAACCAGGAGGTCACAAAGCAAAAAGATAGGGGAATAAACCAAAAGATGGCAGGTCTAACAGAGACTCAAAGACAATTGCATAGTACATACCCACAACCTTGAAAAATGCTGTAGGTAAAAACAAACGGGCCCTTTGTGACCAACTATTAGTTGGCAGTATATGAACATCTTTGAATCTACAACAGATTTAGGCAATTGCATTTTTCTAACTTTAAATGAAAGGAAAAATACCTGCTGTTGAATTGTAGAAGTCCTGCAGCCTGCCAGGTTTCTTCTCCAACTCTTCATATTCCAGGGCCTGAAGTATCATCTCACACTGATCCAGCTCCTTCACAAACTTGGCTTCTGCGCTGGACTGGTGTTCATATTCCTGAATAAAGCCATAAACACAATATTCTTATATTATAACTCATATTTATTTTGTTTGCTCAATTTTAGCAAAACAATTTCCGAACTATTATGTGTAATAACACATAAATAACACAAGTACATCAATCACTGCATGCCAACCCCTGAATAAGGCTGAATAAATGCTTGTTACAAACTAAGCAACTCCTCAATCCATGCGTCTTTAAAAAGCAACAAAGGCTTTTTTATAAGCACATCAGCTGATGTTTTGATTTGTATGTGTGCCTATTTATGATGTAAGTTTAGGTTTTAATAGGTGGATGGATGGTAGAATGGGTCAGTAGATGCATACTTCATATATATTTCCAAAAACTTTTATTGCCATTATAATCACTGATTTAGATTTTCAAATGTGTTTTATATATTGCATTGCTTCTGTTACACACTTTATTAGACGAAAAACTCATGCGCTGCCCTCCATTCGTAGTACACCAACAGTTTTGGGTTCATCAGCGAGAGTCTCTCAACAGAGCACCGGTGATGGTTAAAAGTTAATAAACAGCACCTTTTGACATTTAACAGTGGAACCATACAACTATTTAACCGCTTCTATCATCTCCCTTCAGTCTTTCACAATATTTCATACTGTTCTCATTAAAAGGTGCCTGTGAGCCAAATGAGGTCATCTCAGACAGAGAAAACCGCTGGCTTGTGTACTGTTGCACATAAAAGGGTACGCAACAGTTTTACAAATATTGGTCTAACAGAGTGCATTAGTCCTTAAGAAGCCCCAATATCTAAGTTAGAGCAAAGATTGCAATAAAACATGTTGACTAACCCTGGGCGTAGTTCGCGTAGTAGCGCTACGCGTAGCTACACGAAGTGCACTTCGCGAGCTACGCGTAGCACTACGCGAACTGCGTAGTGCGGTAGGAAATGCTGTTCGCAATGATTGCACAGTGCCGGATGCTTGTCCGCACTGTGCAATCATTGCAAACGGCATCTTGCACAGTGCAAGCGGTCGTTTTCTGCCGCTCAAGTAGATTTGTACTCTAGCGGCAGTTTTCTCAACGCGGACTGGTAGTTTCTCATCGCGAGCGGTCGCGAGCATACGCGACCACTCGCAATGAGAAACCTGACCTCCCCGCGTTGAGAATCTCGCCGGGAGGTTTATTTTCCACGCTCGCGATCGGCGACTTGATGTTGCTGATCGCGAACGAGGAAAAAGTCTCGCCGGGATGTCATTTTGCTCGCTCGCGGTCGCCAACTTGACGTTGAGGACCGCGAGCAAGCAAAAAATGCCCGCTACGCTACGCGTTTTTTCACTGTGCTACGTACAATTCACGTAGCGAGTAGTTGCGCAAACTACGCAAGCGTAGCGTAGTTTTCCGCCCAGGCCTAATGTTGACCCCATAGTATGGCTAAACAACACATTGAATTTAGTTTGGCATTGTCTGCCTAATAGCTGGTCTTCTATTAAATGTTTATAATCTGAATGACAAGTTCTTTTAATCTTTTTCCCTATACTTTCGCATCCCTCTCCTCGCCTTTTTATATGCACTCTTCCGAATGACTGAGCCTCACCGCCAAATCATGTGGTCCATTACGCTGTAGCCCACTATGGCACAGTTATGTGGGCGAAAATAATAGCCTGCACTTAAATTATAATAATGTGTCACACTGGGATCACAACCCAACAAAGAATTCCGTGGATTTAGACAACTGGTATTATGAAAAATATAGAGAACCTGCCCAATCCCCTTAAGCTCAGCCATGGACTCGTGCGGTTTTACTTATTGGGTTGTACCTCTTCTTAAGGAAGAGAATAGATGAGCTGTTACCATCAGATTTTTTTTGGTGTGAATTTATTTGCAAACTGTGTTGCTTCCACTTTGGGCAATGTAGGAGTCCACATCTCAGACTGATTCAAATTTATTTAAAGGTGGAGACTGCTTACAAATCCCCAAATCTCATAAGCAATGGTACTACTGAGGATTCAGGGTTATGTTTCCAGAATATTCAGATTTGCTTCCCCAAAATATTACATAATTGGCTAACTCTGATAGCCTCTTTTCTGTACAGCGTGAATAGGTTCAATGGGTCTAGCAAGAGATTGATTGTGAAAGGTAAGTAAAGCGTGAGGTTAGTTGAACCTGTCCTGGCACATTGATATTGAACCACAGAAGGTCACTGACATTTTGAATGGGATGTGGAGTAAAGACATGTTTCAAGGCTTTATGAAAAGTAAGAGCTGGTTTTGAATGCCGGAGGACTAGGCAGAGAGTTCCATAACTTAGCTGCAGTTATGGAGATGGTGTGGGTGCCTGCTCCTTGGTGGCGGAATCAGTGGACAACTAGAGGACGTGCAGCACTATATCTGAGAATGCATAAGGGACAGTAGTGGCAAACGTTATGTTGGAGATGGCAAGGACAACGGTGATGGTAAGCTCAGAACACAACGCAAAGCAATTTAAAAATTATACAAGACAGGATGGGTAGCCAATGAAGAGAATTCAATGCCTCGGATGAAGAGCAGCTTACAGGAAGGCTAAGGGCAAGACAGGCTGCCATAGTCTGGATGTGTTGAAGACAAGAGAGGTTGGAACTGTGGGAACCCGAGCATTGTTGGACTCGAATTTTGGGCTTTGTCAATGTTTTTATCCATGTTATACACACCGTGGCTGCTGTGCAGCATAGCTGAAAGTAAAAAGAAGAAAAAAATGCTATGATGTGGTCAGCGCTGGCAGCGTCATAGTTTTTTTTCCTTTACTTTCAGCCATTCTGCATAACAGACACGCTCATGTACAACATGGTTGAACAAACAATTGACAAAGTCATTAGCTCTTGCATAAGTGAGACCTATTTGCTTTGCCAGTGCTGGTTTTAAAATTACTTTCTTGAACTCCACAGAAAAGGCCAGAGGACAAGATTGCAAACTTCATGCACTAGAACTCTAAATAAAATAAATAAATGTGAAATTCCATAATGGCTGGAACACCTTCATCTCTTCTCGAACACATTGATGACAAAGTCTGAGAAATCTAGTCCCATCCTACATTAAAAAAAAAAAAACATCTCTAAATGAGGCTTTGTGGAACAGATCACGAAATCATCAGGATGTTGAGCTTACGCTCGGACTCGAACCTGGTTTCTCAGCACCAAAATCAGTAGCTCTAGCCGTTAGGCCACAACTGATGGACCTACCATCTTAGCTCATGTCAGCCCAAATGACTTCTGACGTCAAAGATAGTAGTAAAGGCATCTGACATCATTGATGGCATCATACACACACGATATTTGCAAAGAAAAAGAGCCCCTGAAGTGGTCAACAGCGCAACATTAATATGTGGAATGTTGTCCTTGACTCAAGAGGCTTAAGGCAGTATGTGTGTTTTCAGAAAGTTTGCTGATGTGGCATAGCGCTTCTGGCTTCTAAAGTATATGATCGTGCAGTGCTATAATTTCAATCAGGAGTGCATTGCTCTGCAGAACTTTGGTGGGGGGGGGGGAGTTCAGGGACAGCACAGGGAGGTTAAGTGAACTAACACTTACAGAAGACACGAGCAGCTGAGAGCAGCGACGGGCACGAAGCTGAACAAATGCCACTACATAAGCATGGTGTGTAGTGTAGTCGAAAAGCACAAAATAACTTCAATTCAAAAACACAAGCAGAGGCAATCCAAACAAAAAAAGCACGGTAAATGAAGCGGCTGCGACCCTTTCATCAAGCTAGCACATAAAGTAAATAAAACATGTAAACTTAACGAGACAAGAGGCAGGCCAAAAAAAAAGAGCGCTCTCAAAGTATCCTAGATAACCTGAAGAGGAAGAGCAGATGTAACACGGCAGTCCTCATGGCAGGATACAAAAGTCCAATGGGAGAGACTACTGAGCGTATTCACCAAACAAAAGCCGGCATTTACAAAGAACAGTAAGAGGAACCAATGAAAAAAATGGGCGGTGCTTGAAGCCCATATTGTAAATACAGCATGTCTCGAAGAGACAGCGTGCAAGCGATGCCTAGGTGAGACCTAAAAAGCATGCTTTCTGGACAAAGAGATAGCTTTCTGCCAAACTGGTGTCCGCCAGTAGGGATGGATATAGATATATATATATAGCTATATGTATTCAAAGCACCTCATGCTATGGAGCAAAATTAGCTTCCTCCACTCCTCCCCCTTTAATTTCTTGCCCCGTCCGACTCTCAAAAGATGAATAGCCTCTAGCCTCTCCTTGGACATCCTTTCTTACATCCTTTGTACACCGTCTTCTGATGAACTCTCTAGTCACGGTCTAGGACCTCTATAGAAGAACTAAAAGTATAATTTCACAATAATCTAGAACTTCCTTGATCGCTAGGGCGACCAACTGCTAGATGATGAATTTGGTCTCTAGGACCTGCCTCTGCTGAGCTTTTGAATGGAATATCTGACCACATTAATTAATATGTTTAATGCATCTTTCTACTACTGCATAATCCACATATGTACACTGTATAATGATTTTTGTGAGGTGTAATGCGCTCTGACCTTCATCTGGACCACGATCATGCTTTAAAAATGAATAATTAAAATAAAATGTTTCCATTATGGACGTAAGCGAACCTCACCAATCAGCTACGGTCACCCCAAGTGGTGTAGTGGATGTAAAAAGCATGCTGATTACAGAGTATTGAAAAGTTGCCCTGTCCCACTATTCTTCTACAGCTTGCATAATCTTCTTGTAACTGACAGGGTTTCCAATCCAGTGTTCACCCTCAGAATGCAGGGCCTGAAATATTAACAAATTGACACTTGCCTAACAGGCTGTGTAACCTAATGAAGTTATGCCTTTATAAAAAGTAGAAGTAAGCTTTATTTTTCCTTTAAGACCTTCATAAGCAACAAATGGTTTACCAAGAACAATACTTTTGAAGGGGTAATTAACTTACTCATTCAGTTGAAGTAACAGTAGTGTGAAAAGGTACATTCAATATCAACAGTTTCAATTCACTTTAGGTCATGGTTTGAAAGTCTTAAGAGCAAAAACCGAAAGAAAACAGTGGTGTGTGTAAAGTTTGTGCTCTCGAAACTTTACGATTTTGTTTCAACTTCACAAAGCTTTAAAATAAATTTTCCAACTGCCCATTTCTCTCTGACCTCGTGGCTACCCGGTTCCCCTACAGTCTTACTGCATCCTAGGCAACCTTTACTCCCCCACAGTAAGTTTCTGCTATGTTCCCAATTCAAAGACCAACTACATCCCCTGTGACAAATACCCGCTCTGACCATAGGCCAGGTCTTACTGCAACACCCCCCTCCCCCCCCCTACCCTTCAAAGTCGTGCTGCGGGCATGATCAGCCTTGGTAGACTGCTCAGGACAGAATGCAGCAGCCTCTAAACAGGAAATTGCCATAGAGATGGCGCCCTGCTCCAGGGTGACCTGATCATGGGAAATCCTGGAGTTCAAATCTGTAATATGGCCACTTCCTGCTCAATTGTGCTGCACATCGGCCTAAACATGCCACGGTCGACATTTCTGCTTTTTTTTTTTTTGCAGATGTAAAAAAAAATTCTGACTGTGCATGTCTTCACAGGCATCATGAAACTTTCAACCATGCTGAGAAAACATTCAAATCCCAAATTGAATAAGCCCCCTGAAAATGAAATAAACAGCTATTCAAAGGGTGCTTAGCAAACTTCATTCTAAAAGACAAATCTGATTTTAAAAAAAGTGTTATGCACCAACTGCTAAAAAAAAGGTAAGAGTGACAGGACTCGACTTGCACCCCTAGAACCGGGCAGAAAAATGGAAATCATTCATGGAGCTGGTCACCAGATTGATCTTCCTGTACGACTTAAAGTGGCCAAACAGTTGATGCGGTTTCCTGTTGACAGTTTCTGGAACTATTGAGTAAAAGAATTTCCAAGAACAAGATCAAGTTATCCTAAATTACTACTCCAGGCATGTAAAAAGGTGCATGAGATCATTGAGAGAGGACGGAAGGCAATTATGGCCACCCTCCCGACACAAAAGATCTCATTATTGTGAACGTGAAGTGTGGCCTATAATTTCTTCAGGCGGTCCAAAAATCAAATATCTTACACCACATTGATTAATTTGTTACACAATGAATGATGTGATGACAGCAGGAAGGAAAGGCAGAGAGGATCATCCGTGATAAATTTAGATAATCAGTATCCATCAGACTGGCACTTCTTCTCTCATCAGTGTGGGTACTTGGAGCAATTCATGTTCTCATTGGGCACGATTTTCAACTCATGCAAGCTGCAGCACCTGCAAATTAGTTTCATTGCTTTGAAGTGTAACGATAACTTGTGAAAGGCAAATAACGAGAAGTATGCACGGCAGCACACAAAAAGTGTACTGAATGCCTGTGAGTTGGGTAACTAAAAGGGACATTGTGGTGTTTTAGACCTGGGACTATAGCTTCAAAAACTGCAACTACGTGGAGCAAGGATGAATCTCTTGCACCACCATGCTAGATTCTATAAAAAAATGGCAATGTGTTTGTTCTTCGAGATCAGAAGTTCCTTTATTATAGGCTCAAAGGAAAAATATTTTTTATTTTGAGGGCAAAGATAATGGCCTTGAACTTTGGTCCATTTATATGTCTCTTTCCTCAGTAGACCTCAAGTCTTGGAAGTTTCAGGTTCCTGTATTCACAACCCAGTAACATTCTCAGTCATATCTGGTAGGCTGAATGCCACCCAAACAGGAGGTTGGTTCCATCCGATCAGGAGGACAGAGCTACTGGATCTTCAGGTGGAATGGGAATGTGAAGAGAAGATGTGAATCAACCTGGATCAAGGTTCCTTTTCCCGATAGCAATCATCGAAAGGTTGAGTAGAGTCTGGTGTCAATCTTGGACTGGTCAAGCACCTTGAAAGAGATGGCCACATGACAAAAAAGCCTGATAACATAACCAGGCTGTAGAGGAATATTGAACTCAAAGTGCACTGCATTCTCTGGGGGCGTTCCTATTCACATTCCGAAACCAAAGTACTGTGACTCGATACACTGAGTTCCCTGAGCAGGCAATAAGGCGGGCCCCACATGTAATCTGCAGACTGCTTTGGAGAAGAAACCTGTAACAACCAGTCATCAATTTCGGGAAAGGAGTGGATCTTTTGCCATCTCAAATGCACGGCCATTGACAAAATAACCTTTGTGAATAATGTTGGGTTACAATTTAAACCAAACGGGATTAAGTTGTCCTGATCTTCAGTTCCCCTAACAAGGAAGCACAGATAATTCTTGTGGGTGTGCCGTCCTGGGATGTGGAAACATGCAACTGGTAGTCTGCTTGGCTAGAATAAATCCTAAAGGAGGCACAGGCAAGATTTGAGACAGAATTACTATCTTCAACATCTGACAGAAAAAAGAAAGTTGAAAGGTACAGATTCAAGGTCACGTAGAGGTTACCAGTCCAATTATCTTTCGTGCAAAACCAGAAATGGAAACCCAGGTTTAACTCTCAAAAAAGCCGCTCTACATAGGTCTCAAGAAAAAAGATTGCGATAATGATGTAGGTAAAAAACGAAATTCATCTATATACAAAAAGAAAAGGTCGTTAAAACCCTTTGTGTGCCTTAGAGATCACCCATGTGTCCTGCTAGTGTTCTGGCACCTTTTGGGAACAAGAGACCACCCACATCCAATTTGTGAGCAAATTCTTCAATGGAACCACTGGTGGCACGAAACACACCTCTTTGGGCTTGTGAAAGTCCACAAAGACAATCCAGGTGTACTTGCTTTATTCCCTATCAATTCAGGAACGTGAACACTAAGCCCCCTCTGAAGCATTAGGATTCTTTATGTCTTTTTGTCCTTCTGTCGTAGACCAAAACCTGTTGGCTCCACAGGCCAACAGGGAGGTACGGTAAAGTACCTACTTGTAAACAAAAGGAAGGGGTGTGAGGACTCAGTCCTAGTACTCCACTAATAGTATTCCCATTCTGGAGGTTCTCACTCCTCCCTTCTACATTCACCCTCAAGATTTGGACAGAAAATAAAGTGCAGACTGAGGCCATGGGAATATCTAGAGTGATATGCAAACGTTTGATAAACATTCATTTGTCTTCCCGAGAGCATGTGTACGTAAATCAAGCTATTGCTATTATCCAATCAAAAGCTGCCATTCCATCAGTGCCACAACCAACATTATACGCGCCATGTACATTATTCCTAACATGCTCTTTCCATTCTTTTCGCTTCGCCAAATTCTAACCGCCTGCCATCCTAGTTAATGCCACCAGAAAATGGATATGAATAATAAGAAATTGATGGTTTTATGAAGATGTTTATAGGGTTTATGATTATTTAGCATAACGTTTGTCAGCACACTCAATCATATTATGAGACTTAGTTTGCCTTGTGTTTGTGAAGTACAGCAATATATTATTACAGTGGTCAAGATAATCTACTAAATATTATGGTATTTCCTAGAAAGGTTAGAAATATATACATTTTGGGCTTACATAGAGGAATGACGAAGACGTAAGAGAAGATTAATTTTCTTAAGAACTGAAAACGAGAAGCATTTCCTCAATTGTCTGCCTTTAAACATCTCCCATTTCCGCAGCTTAGTAGACAGATCTCTCTCTCAATGCATCTAGTCTGTAATGTTACTATGCTATAAATTAACTCAGATTTCACAATCTTTACATATACACTAACCAGAATCTTAGTGCCTATGGAGAGTAAAACAATTTTTCGCTTGCTATCAAAAAACTGCCTGTCCTAAATTCCTCATTCACTTCATCTCACATTCTTTGGTTATCCTTTCTGTCCTTTCTGTCATTTGCTGCAGGCTTGACGTGTTCGTTTGATCATCTGTCTGCTCTGCCTCTGAAAATCATAATACCTATTGGCGTCAATCTCTTCACATTCAGTCCTGCTCTAAGCCGGCATCAATCCCCTTTAAGACACAACTCCATCCCACACTCCTTGTTAGCGCGGCCCTTGAAATGGTGCAGAAAAAAAGATAAAAGAGCGCTGACAGTACTTGTCGACATTCGTAACAGCCGAAAAAAAATCGGGTTGTCGGTGAAAGCTGAACGCACTTCCATTAGGCTACATTCCGTCCAAATATTTGAGTCCATCCAATTTAAAATACGTGCCGGGATTTTTAATTTCCGATAAAAATGCAACGTGTCCTTGGTGAAAAATACCCAACCTTGCAAAGTAACTTTCCGCCCACGTACTTCAGCTCCACACAAGCGGGAGTCTGGAGATGAATAGTTTGTGCAGTGACGACCATTCATTTCGGCCTCCGCAAACTCTAGTGCGCGCCGCGCGGCGGCTTATGCTGAGTGGGGGACCCCGCTGTGAAACGGCGCCCCCCTCTCCTTCAGATAATATGCTCATCATACAGCCAGGCTCTCTGGTTTCTTTACAACACCCCTGCAAGCTTTTTCTGTCGCTTGCAAATGCGCCAAGCAAGCGCCACCTCAACAATTATATATCTCAATCATTTTTCCATGCATTCCCATTTGAACACCCACGTATACACTTTTGTTATTCCTTATGGATTATTTATAATGCAATTTTCTAAAAATGTTTCTTAGATATGTAGTCAACTATGAAATAAAATAGCTTTGCGAAAGTAGCATTACAGTCCAATGTTCCAAGCTTTGCCCGATTCGTTTAGGGTATATAAACATAATATAATATATTTTTTAATTTCACTTATTTAAAAGGAAAATGATCTCACTTTCCTTCAATCCCAACATTAATACTAGACTATAAGGCCTTTCTGAGCAGTGATGGTCAACACTAAGAGCAGCAAAGAACTGAAAACGAATACAACCCTGCTCGGCTGGTGAGGAAGGGTAGTGTGGCCACACACGGGGGCGAAACTAGACCCGATCTTTGCTGGAGGCTACCAAGTCACCCAATGGAGGCGGGGCTAACACTTCACAACAACAAGGCGAAGCTCTCCTTAGAGCCAATACAAGAAAACAGAGTGATATAGTGTGCATTTTAAATATATTTGTCAAATCTGATACGATTACAATAAACAGCTTTTAGTGGATTTGACAATGTTTATAGAATACAGACAGATCTTTGAAAAGGGAAACGAGTGATTTCACAACTAAAAAGCAGCGATTACAGATTTCAATACAAAACTCTTTAGTGCCAGTTTTCCAAAAGTTATTTCAAGATTACGCCCATTTTTGCTTTAAGGCTTTGAACCCAATATTATCAGGCACTATCTAAACAGAAACTTATATAAACAAACATTGGTAAATGCATCAGGTTTCGCCTATGGGATTAATAATAATTTAAGAGGTGTGGGAGCAGTGTATGAGTGCAGGGAGAATGGCGTGAGTGCTCTGTGTGCCACAGCGCGATTCACAAGACTTCCAACAAAACATAAAGGAGGTAAGGAAGGAACAATACACAATAAATGTTCAAATATACCTTTTGCACCCAGAATGTTTTGTAGTTTAGTACAAAAGGACAAGTTATGTACCTTTGGTAATGTCTTATCTGGTAGAGACATGATCTAGCCGCAGACTTTATCTGTGAACTTCCAGGCGTCTCGCTGGATCCAGAAGATTTTTGATAGCAGTACCGATCGGTGGTGTCGGTCGAATCTGCGTGAAGTCGTAGGCGTCGGCTTCGTTGTGACGTCCACGTTTTCTATATAGGCGCCACCCCGGTGCGCTGACATCAGTACTTTTCATGACTTTCCACGCCAGAGTACTAACTAGATCAGGACAACTGATAGAGTGCCGCTAGAGCGTTAACCCTACGTTGGCGGCTCTAGACTGCACTGAGAGACTCCCGAGGCCCAAGTATCCTAAGCAGCAACATTTGGAGATGGCGGTGGGGCTTGGGTGAAGTTGCTCCTACGAAGTACCAGCTACTATTGTTCACTGTGCTGCTGATACCACGGAGAGAGGGGAAGAGGGACTGCAGAGGTATGCACTCTCTAAAGAGTGCATGCTGAGGAGTAAATAACCGCACTGCAGAAAACCACGGAGAGCGGGAGAGAGGGACTGCAGAGGCATGCACTCTCTTAAGAGTGCATGTTGAGAAGAAAATAAATAACCAATAGTGGGAGGAGGGCGGGAGTGCAGATGGTGTGCTCTCTCCCAAACAAAAGAAGTTCAGCAGATGAAAAGGAGTACTTTGGCCTCTGGAAACTGATAAGAGCCAACACACGAGGAACAACAAGTAATAGTATGAAACAGCCAACAGAAGCGGAGGGAAAGTAAGTGAGCAAGCGCTGTGCAGGCGAAACCTAAAAATGATAAATGTTATGAGGTGTTAGCAATGATTCTAATTAATGCTGCAGCCCTCCAAAGCCTGTCCGCTTTCCTAATCCCAGGTAATCTTTGCCTTAAGCAAAGTTTATTGAGGGTGCTGTAGGCCCGGTTGTACTATAAAGTTCATATAGTTTTTTCCTTCCATAGAAGCTCTTTTGGGGATGACTGGATGCACTGTTGTGCACAGCTCTGTTCAAGCCTGCCTAAACCCCTGAGTTTGCAGTGTAGCTCCAGTTATCTCTGTACATTTTGTTAGCCCTGTATTCTATGTGGTTCGGACTGTATATACAGACTACTCCATAGATGGCAGCTTTTGGATTGTGCAGCCTTGAGTAAGCAAACCTACACGCTTGTTTATGACAAAGTTTCAGCCATATCGATACTTCAAAACACTGCAAACCAGACTGCACTCACACGCTTCTGCCCATCAATTAGAAACGCATACTTGAGTAACCTATCACTCACTCATTTTCTCTTCAAAATCACAAAGAGCCATACAAACAAACCTTATTAAGAACCAAACTCTGGTTGGGATGCATGACATCAAAAACTTCCCCTGATCGACCGCATGACAAACATGCACTATTCCATCTATCTGCAGTTGTGGTTTGGTGCCTCGTAGGAGTATGAACTACTGAAACACATACAATAAAACACAATACAAAATATTGAAACCCACCAGCACTGCAAGGCTATAATAATGGCAATCGAGAGCTCTGCAGGAGAAGACTTCGGCACACTTGCCAGGTATGATATAAAGTGAATTAACATCACTGCCTCTTTCTATACAGGGGGAGGATCTTGTCCATAGTGGGAAACAAACAAACTTCAGCTTCAGGTGATTCTGATGTCAAAAAAGTCTGGTTAGCCTGCAATCACTCTTGCAGACATGGCCGACTGACTTGGGATAATCTAAGCACGTACATGACATGGTTTGGCATGAGTAGAACAACACATTTCTCTAACGCTCTTCCATATTTTGAAATTGTAATGAACCATGGTTGACTCCAGGCTTGGTTGAAAGAGTAATATAAGAGTAGGCAATTTGGAACTTTTTACAATGTAGTCAACACTGTCTGCTCTTTAGGAGAGGCAGAAAAAGAAGCACAGCCCCTGCATCAGTGATACAACCGGACTAGTATCTTTTTGGCGACAACTGTGGAGGACCGTGGTTTATTCTACAACCTGGTTGCTGTTCTTAGAACACATCTTTTATGTGAAAAGCGGATTTCTGGCAAGAACAATAAAGCATGGCAGGAGCTAACACAGCGTTTGTTTTTTGGGGATGCCCTGAGGAAGTCATATCTTTCATCTATCATGACAAAAGCCCCATCTGAGACAGAATGGAAAAAATGCACTTTGAAAATACCTTTCTCCCTGACTGCAACATCAGAGTAATTCTCAATGTCTGGGTCAGTGATCACATTTGCGGTTGTTGAACATAAACGCTATGGTTCAGCCTAATGTTATTTTATGTTAAGAACCTCATATAGAACAGCAGCTACCCACTCGGGGTTTCCCAGCCCATTTTTTGCAACAGATAAGGTTTCTCAGGTACAGTTAGTTTAAAATAGCCAAGTCTTTAGTTGTCTACGGAAGGTGGTCAAAGTATAGGATCTCAGGTGTTTGCGGTAAAGTGTTCCAGAGCTTAGGGCTGAGAACGCAAAAGAGCGACTCCCCATGCGAGTCAGTTTAAGCTTGGGAACAGTACTCAAAGAGAGGTTGCTGGAGTGCAGATAGCGAGCAAGCTGATACAGTTTTATCAGGCTAGTGATATGGTGGGGGTAACCTCTGTCCTTGGTTTGTAGACGGGGCATAGAGCCTTAAAATGGATACCCTTCTCCAACCTCAGCCAACGAAGCTCACGGAGGAGAGAGGTCGTCGATGTGTATTTTACCAGTCTGTTAATCAGCCTGGTGGCCGCATTCTTCACCACATGCATACGACTCAAGAAGGCTTTCTTTATCAGCACCCAGAAAGAGGATATTGCCATAATCAAGTCGGGACAGAATACGTGCCTGGATGACAGTTCTTTGGGCATGTACGGGGAGAATCCAAATTCATTTTGGTAACCATTTCAATGTCCAATATCGCCCAAAGCAACTGGGAGAAGATGATTTGGGTACCATCCGCGTAGGAGATAACATGAGACCACAACATTCCACCAGGTGAGCCAAGGGGCGAACGTAGATATTGAAAAGTGTGTGGCTTAGAGCTGATCCTTGATGGAACCCGGAGGTCAACTCATGGCGCGTGGAGGAGATGCAGCCAGAGGAGACATGGAAGTTACAATCCTTTAAAAAAGAGGACAGCCATGCAAGAGCTGTCCCCTGGAGCCCCAATTGTGTCAGTCTCAATATGAACATATCATGGGACACAGTATCGAAAGCAACACTGAGCTCAAGTAAAATCAGCCTTGCCGTCTCACCCTCATCTAGGAGTCGCCTAAGGTGTTCTGTGACCCCAAGGAGGGAGGACTCAGTGCTGTTACCAGCTCTAAACCCTGACTGGGAGTCCTGTAGGAAACTTTGGGACTCCACAAAAGCCAAAAGTTGTTTGCAGACATGTTTATCTAAGATTTTGGACAAGATGGGAAGCAGAAAAATGGGTCTGTATCTGGACCAATTAGAAGGATCCAAATTGGGTGTCTTCAGAAAAGGGAAGACCGTAGCATGCTTCCAGGGCTGAGGAATGAATCCCTCCAGTATTGAACAGTTTAGGAGTCTAACAACAGAAAGCATGATGTCAGGATCCAGGAGGCAAAGCTTGGCTGGGGAGAGAGGGTCTTTGGGAGAGCCCGATCTTATGGCTTGTGCCAGAGACACAAATAAAGGCAGATTAAGAGCATCCCAAGTATCCGGTGTCTGGTGAGCAGGGGAGTGTCTGTAGAAGTTGAGTCCCCAGAACCACAGAGTGACAGGTAGGTTTTAAACTGAGAGGGTTCTCCTCTTGCTCCCATCAAAGACTGTTGGATATCCTGCACTTTGTTCAAAAAGAAAAGGGTCAATTTCTCAACTTGAACCTGGGATAATACGGGTGCTGGAGCAATCCTGTTAGGGTCAGAAAGTTCATTGACTATTCTGAAGAGTGTTCTGGGGCAGTTTTGGGCCGAAGTGATCTCATCTGAATAAAAAGTGGCACGAACAGTTCTGCAAAGGCTATGAAAATGTTTCAAGGCCATTTTGTATTTAAGCTTGGAGACATCATCGTAGCTAAGCTTCCAATCTCCCACTATAATCACTTACACCCAGTTTTCATAGCCTGTAATCCCTCAGTGAACCATGTGGCCAGAGGGTATAAACAAGTGGGTCACCGGGTTTTAAGGAGCACACTATGGTCTAAAGAGCTACGTAGCCAATCGTCAATTCAAGGCTGATCTAGATTAACCTCTTCCAATAGGTTAAGAATTGCATTCCTCAGACGGCAGTTAGGAGCCCCAATGTCAAGCCTTGACCAAGCCCTTGCCTTGATCTGAAGTCTGTTCCACTCCCTAGAGACATCAGGATGAATCAGAACACAAAAAGGGACTGTCAAATGATCGGACCACAGAAATGGTACCAGAGGCTTATATATTACAACAAATGGGATCTAACAGGTGCCCTGCTTGGTGGTTCGAAGTAGAATTCATAAGACTTAGATTCAGTGTCCCTAAATCCTCAATTAATGTCTGGCCCATGCTGCAAAGAGGGTCCTCTAGGTGGATATTCAGGTCCCCTTACAATCCGAAATTGGCTGATATGAGATTTAGGGGGGCTAAGATGTGGGCAGGAACTTACCCCAACTGCCTACATTGCCCGTCCAGCGATAAGTCAAGGTGCCGGAGAAGGTACATTTAGGTGCAAGTTCCAGTGCAAAAAACAGCTTCAGAAGCTGGGAAAGACAGATCTTGAATTTTACATTTGTATTTATCTAGAAATACAAACGCTAACCCACCTCCTGGTCTGCCTGATCTATCCCTCCTCACAACGAAGTGATTTTGGGGGGAGGGCTGTGACAACATCTGGCATTGAGGCCTCCTGGAGCCAAGTTTCCATAATAAACAAGGTATTCAAGGCACGATCCCCTAAAAAATTAAAGAGATGTTGCTGATGGCGTGGTATTGAGCGAGCATTAAGGTTAAAGAGAAACTTACTTTCTAACCTAAAGTGTGGGAAGAAGACATCATCATACCGCAAGGTAGCAATAGTGGAGCTACTAAAGAGTGTCTCCACACTCTCATGCAGCTTAATAGTAAATGTTCAACTCATACATTTATTGGAGTCCTTGAGCAGGCAAAGAGACCCTTGATTATGTGCAGAAGGGTTGGAGTGCTTTTAGCTGCTCAGCAAAAAAAAGTAATTACATTTGACACAAAAGGGGCAGGGTCACTGGCCCTGGACCCATTCAGGCGCAGACAGGCTTGCCTTTGGCGCACCAGCAGCGCACTCGCACTGTGGTCACGTCTAAATAGGGGCAGATGGCCAAAAGACTAGACAGCTAACAGAGCGGAAAGCGCGTCTCCAAAATGGCAGCAGTAAAAATCACGAGCACCAGACTCGTAAAAACATCGTAAAAACTCGTAGAAACGGGGCCGTGGCCAACAGCATGGCCGTGTAAGACGCGCTTTCGCCGAGCTCCGGCAGAAAGCACCATCCGACGTTAATTCCGGCGGTCTCAAGGCTCGGAGACCACTTCTTTTGAAACCTTAGGTGTTGCTGGCACCCTACCTGCACTCGAGGAGGACTGTGGAGCGGTTTCTTGCCCTGGAGCCGCCGATCTGGGTCCCGGAGAGACGCTGTGCCCGCGCTGACAAAATGGCGCTGGCGCGGCCCTGAGTTGTTGCGGACCTTCTCCTCTGCACTACGGAGCCCTGGGGACCCGCTCGGGAGGATTATCGGACTCCGCGTGTGCCCCCCCCCCGAGCCCTGACGGGGAGGTGCAGTGGGGGCTCTTCCCCTGATGCCTGCGGTGCGCGGCTGGACTGAGTCGCACCCATGATTGTGGCCTCCTGCGGACCGGCTCCACGAGGGAGCTGTGTCCTGTTGCTGGGGGCCTGCAGCCTGAAACGGAGATCGAAGAGCGCCGCACCGCGCAACGACCCCAGGTAAGCCGGGCGATCGCGGGACTCTGCGCCGCCCGGTAGTGAGGCCTGGGGGTCGCAACTCGGGCAGGGAGGGGGAGGAAGAGCGGCGCGAAGCGGTGGTTGGAGACGGACCCCTGCGGGATTGGGGCCTGCGGGGATGAGCCCTCCTGTCCCCTGAGACTGTGCCTTCGTCTCCCCCCCCCCTCTTTTGTGAACCGGGGCCGGGACTGAGCTGGGCTGGGAGCCGACCGCATAGGCAAGAGGGCGCCCTCCACCCGTACGCTGTGAGAGCCTGCTGTGACCGGGGCCCCCAGCGATACGGGGAGGATGGGGACACACATCCCCCACCCTGCTGTGCCGGCGTGAGGTTCGGAGGCGCTGAAGTGGAGACGACCCTTCTTCAACTGCCCTGCTGCTAGGGGGGGTGCCCTTGCTGGACCTGGGCGGCCCCGATTGACCTGGATTCCTGAGTGCGTGCGGGGGCGGCCCTGTGAAGCGCCTCTGTTCACCGATATCGGCTGGAGGGTCCGGAACCTGGAAGATTTGGTGAAGGAGCGAAAATACCCTGGTGGGAACGTACGGCCCTCAGCTGAGACAACGCGGGGCTCTGCGGCCTGGGGTTGAGTTGAAGGCCCGTCTCGCAGAGAGGTGGTGGAGAACGGCCCCCTCCTCCACCGTCGCAGCGCTTGGCCCCGGCATAGACGTCCTACACCGCGGGTCCCACTCCTGGGAGCTACGAACATGGGCAAGGACAGAGACCCAAAGCCGCCACGACAAGGGAAAATGGACCGCTATACGAAGGTAATCACCCCCCCCCCCGGAGGAACGGCCGGCTGCCCGCACCGACACGGACACTCTCCTCCAGGCGATCCAGTCTTCTAGGACGGCACTGGAGGGGAAGTTAGGAGAGGTGGGCACAGTGGTGACGCTCTTGAGGCAAGACCTACGAAACTTGCCGGCCAGGGTCACAGAATCGGAGACCAGGTTGGGCGAGGCTGAAGATGCCCTTCAGGACCTCCGCAAGGGCATGGCAGACCTCAGGTCCTCGACCAAAGATCTTCAGTGGCGTGTCAACGATGCGGAAAACAGGGCAAGACATAACCTCCGCTTTGTGGGTTTTAGAGAAGGCATCGAAGGGACAAATATGATGGAATTTCTCCACTCCTGGCTCCGCCGCACCTTCCAGACAGATCTGCTCTCCGCTTATTTCGTCATAGAAAGGGCGCATAGGGCCCTGATGGCGCGGCCGCCCCGGGGGCGAAGCCGCGTCCAGTTATAGCACGTTTCCTGAACTTCCTAGACAGATACATGATCCTTCGAGAAGCTAGGAAAATCGGAGAAATCAAACACGAGAACACACGTTTAATGATTTTCCCGGACTATAGCAGAGAGGTTCAGAAGCAAAGGCGGACCTTTGATTCGGTGAAGGCAAAGCTTCGAGAGCGCAAAATTCAATATATGCTCCTGTTCCCCGCAAAAATGAAAGTGTTATTCATGGGGAAGACCCACTTTTTCCAAATACCAGAGGAAGCCTGGCAATGGATCGAGGAAAGGCCCGTCTTGAAGCAAACGGAGGTTCTACCACGCCGTAGCCAACCATCGACGGGGAACACCCCGCGACCCTCAGACCGTTGGGGAACACTCCGTCCCCGGGGCAACCGGAGGAGCCGTCTGCAGGAAGTGACACCTTATGCATCGAGGGGCAGCGGCAGGATCCGGCGGCGTAGTGGCCGCTCACTGGACTCGCGCTTGTCAGTGGGCTCACACACTCTCCGCCTCCCCGACCACCCTGGACCGGACACAGAGACGGACACTAGAGGCAGCACATCCGGAGATGAAGGCGAAGACGACCCCTCTTTGCATCCCTTGGCCGCTGCAATAGTGGCAATGGAGCAAGATGCGGGGACAGAAACTTTGGTATCACAGGGGGATTCCCCTGACTCACACTCTTGAATATTGAGCCTGTGGGACTGGCCGTGGCATCAGAATAACACAACAGAGTTTGTGGATTGGACACTCCCCCCTGAGAATATCGACAGTGAGTCCTGCTGAGTGCTTGAAGTGCTCTCTTCCATCGCAGGCAAGCAGACAGGACTGGCCATGGACTTGGGCTTTGACCAGGCTTTCCTTTACCTTTTCTTCTTCTGGCTTTCTTTTCCTCACTTGACTCTTCCCTCCCCATTTCTGCACTTCCAGTCCTTGGCTCCTGCCTGTCTTTTGTCTTCTCAGGACTGTTCTTCTTGGTTTCTTTGGGGGTCGCTGCAGGAGTTTGAACTTGTAGCGTAAGTTGGGTTCGGGTGGGCGACAGACCTCTACCGCCCTTAGACACAACCTCGCGCGCCTGGCAAGGGGTGTGACACTGGGGAGGAGGGGGTGGGGGTTGGGAGCAGGGGTTTCATTCAATTTCTTTGTTTTTATGGTTCATAATGTTTTTGCTGAGGTACAGTCACAGGGGCTGGAGAACGCGCACAATCCCCACATTTCCCGGATAGGGTATTATTTCATCACCCACATACATGTGGCCCGCCAATACACAATAATTGAATGTGATGGGTCCGACGGCTAGCCCCTTTACAGTGCTTACCTCGAATGTTAACGGCTTGGGCGACAAAATTAAGAGAGGACTGGTGTCGGCATTTATAAAACGCTCTCACCCGGATGTGGTGCTTTTGCAGGAAACCCATCTAAAGGGCACAAAGTGTGGGTTCCTTGCACGGGGGGCCTATATGGTCCTAGCACATGCGGGGTACCCCTCAGGCTCTAGAGGAGTTGCCATCCTGATTAAAAAGTCACCACCTTTCCGGATCACACGGACATGGATAGATCCCCAAGGAACTTATTTGGGAGTGACAGGGACATGGGGAAGGAGGAATGTCACTATCCTCTCTGTCTATGCCCCGCCGAAGCTGCAGACTAGGACCCTACACGGGGTGACAGACATACTGCTGGAGACACCGGGATCGACGCACATCATTGGGGGTGACTTTAATGACGTGATGCACGTCCCTTTGGACCGCTCAGGCACTCAAGCCCACTCTCCCCCGGTTACACAATTAGCCCACCTGGCCAACACTCTGGGGCTGGTGGATGTATGGAGACATTTGCACCCAGGGGATCGACAGTACTCGTATTACTCCGGGGCGCACAGAGTCCATTCGCGATTGGATTATGTGTTGCTCCCACAGGGAGCCATCCAGGACATTTATGAGGCGGAATACATGGCCCGGGGTTTATGGGACCACTCACCCCTATACGTTCGAGTGGGAGAGAGGTCCCGCACTGGTCGGGGGGGCTGGAGATTAGCGGCCTGGGACTTACAGAACAAGGAGGTGCTCCAGGGTCTCCATGCGGACACTAAGGTTTACTTTGCCGAAAACGTGGGCTCGGTGCAGTCAGGGGTCACGATATGGGAAGCCTATAAAACAGTGCTGCGGGACTGGGCCCAGAACCGGATAGCCTGGGAAAAGAAGAAGGCTCAGGAAGAACTTGCCACATTGGAAGCCCAAATTATTACCCTAGAACGGCGGCACCTTACACATAGGGACCCGCAGGTGCTGAGGCAGTTAACGGACGCACAACACCAATATAGGGCTCTTGCCACGCAAGAGGCCAAGGCACAGGCCCAAGCGATCTTGCATAGGCTGTACGACGTGGGCGACAAATCGGGGAAGCTCCTGGCATGGCTTAGCCGTAAAGAGATGGAAGCCCGTTGGGTGGAGAGCGTGGTAGACTCCCAAGGAATTACTCAGACACAGGGGGCCTGATTCACAGAACTAACTTACGTCAAAAACGTAAAGTTAGTACTTTTTGGTATTTACAGAATACACTTACTCATTTCGGTATTCACAGAAGTTAGTAGCCCTAACTTTAGGACTCCTAAATGCCTTCTGTGAATACCGAAAGTCTTAAAGTTAGGATTTTTCTCAGTTTAGGAGTAGTAAAGTTAGGACTTTACTACTCCTAAACTGAGAAAATCTAACTTAAGACTCTATTTACAGAAGGCATTTAGGAGTCCTAAAGTTAGGACTACTAACTTCTGTGAATACCGAAATGAGTAAGTTCATTCTGTGAATACCGAAATGAGTAAGTGTATTCTGTGAATACCAAAAAGTACTAACTTTACGTTTTTGACGTAAGTTAGTTCTGTGAATCAGGCCCAAGATACACAGATAGTACAGACATTTGCGTCCTATTATCAGCGCTTCTACGAAGCCCGTGACTTGAGGGCGCCTGCGGCCATAGCTGACTATCTGCTGGGCATTCAAACCCCATCATTGGACGACGCTGACAGGGAGGGCCTAGACTCGGATATAACCATAGATGAAATCAAAATGGCTATAACTAGGCCACGTCCTGGGAAGTCCCCGGGTCCAAACGGCCTCCCTGCCGAATTCTATAAGAAAAGCGCCGATCTCATAGGTCCACACCTCCTGCAGCTTTTTCAGGATGCCTCTCAAGAGGGAATCCTACCCCTGGATCTGAGAATGGCCACGATTATACCTATCCACAAGCAGGGGAAGCCCCCCACGGACTGTGCGTCCTATCGCCCCATCTCCCTCCTTAATATGAAGGTGAAAATATTAGCGACTATCCTGGCCCTGCGACTTCGTCAGGTTATCACTGACCTAGTACACCAAGACCAAACGGGCTTTCTGCCCGGTCGGGCGACCCGGCTGAACCTACGAAGGACCCACAACTGGCTCATGGCGGTTCAGGACCGGGACGAACCGCACTTCCTAATGTCCCTAGATGCGGAAAAGGCGTTTGACGCGGTACACTGGCCCTTCCTTGAGACCACCCTGGTCAAATTTGGTATAGGCCCTAAGTTCCGGCAATGGATAGGACTTTTATACAGGGATCCCCGGGCGAGGGTAAAGGTCAATGGCCAGACCTCCGGTAATTTCCCCATCAGAAGGGGCACCCGGCAGGGATGTCCACTCTCCCCACTACTTTTCGCTCTTACGATAGATATTGTGGCCTGTGTGGTTAGGCAGAGCTCGAGATTCGAGGTTTCCGCATCACCCCAACGGATGCTGCGGAAGAAAAGATTTTGCTTTATGCGGATGACATCCTGCTTTATATCACTCACCCGACTATCACGATCCCCGCTCTGTTTGAAGTCATAGATTTCTACGGGGCATGCTCCGGTTACGCCATAAACTGGCACAAATCGGTCATCTACAGCCCACGAGTCGTGGCCGCCCGGCCTGCTCTCCCTGGGACCTTGCAGATAGCACATACTGGGTTTACCTATCTAGGGATTTACCTTACCACAGACAGGAGACTTTCATACCAGAAAAATATCCAGCGGGTCATAACCAATTTCGCATCAGATGCACAGAGATGGAAATCCCTCCCCCTCACAATCCTAGGGCGGGCGGCTATGTTTAAAATGATTACCCTGCCCCGTTTTCTTTACGCCCTCCAGAATGAGTACTTCTCCCTCTCCCAGCAAACCTTTCGGGCGATAGATGCCGAGCTACGCTCCCTTCTATGGCTCGGAAAGCAGCCGAGGATTGCATTGTCCATGCTACCCCGCAACCAATACAATGGGGGGATTTCACTGCCCGATATAGAGGCCTACTATTGGGCGGAACATCTAACTTCGGTGAACGACTGGCTCCACGCCTCGGCAGGTCACCCCACCTACAGGCTAGAAAGAGACACTATGGCAAACCGCACATACATGTATTATCTCTACGGGGGAAAGGGCAAGAGAAGACTTCTCCCAGCCACACAAGTTACGCTAGAGGTCTGGGACAGGGCATCGAAAGCATTGGGGTGGGATCGCAAACCTACAAAGCAAACGCCTCTGTGGCATTGTCCCTGGTTAAAAGAGATACACAAACTGAGGGGTTTCGAGGATGGGATGCTATTGGCATTTCTACCATAGGTGACGTTCTAGCCAAGGGTAAACTCAAAAAGTCTCCGTGCGTTGCAGACGGACTTCGGGTTGCACGTCTCCCAATTTCTCAAATATGCACAACTCCCGACATGCCTGGCAGGCGGAGGGTTCCTTATCCTCCTCGCTGCCGGAGTATGCACCATTGGAGGGCCGCTACTACAAGAGCACGTACTTAGTAAGGCAGTCTCGCTAACATATCGGACCTTGAATAATAATGCGCCAGACAGGTTGGGGAGACTGAGGGAGTCCTGGGAACTTAACTGGGGTACACTTGACAATATCGACTGGGAGGCAGCTTTGATGCACCACCGTGAGGTGGCCATCAAATCCCGTCTCCGTCTCATTCAATACAAGGTCCTGCATAGGGTTTACTACGATAGGGCCCGGCTCCACCGCATGGGCCGCGCCAGTGACCCGAACTGCCTGCGATGCGGACAAACACAGGGAGACTTTTACCATACCATTTGGGGCTGCCCCGTCATACAGATCTACTGGGAAACGGTGTTGGGGGAGTTGAGCAAGGTTCTAGGCGTGACATTACCATTGGACCCTAAATTCACACTGCTGGGCATCCCCGGAGATGTAGAGTTAGGCCGCCCGCAGCTAATTTTCGCCATGTTAGCGGCAAAACGGGACGTAGCTCTAACATGGGGAGCGACAGCCCCACCTCAGCTCAGAGAATGGAAGATGGGAATGGATATGTACATGGCGGCGGAGAGGGTCACATATAAGGCGAGGGGCTGCCCGAGAAAGTTCCGTAGGGTATGGAGGAAATGGAGGGCGTACTATGGGCTGGATGGAGGACTGGGTGATGATTAGCGGGCCTTCCAGGGGTCCTTACATTCCCTATAGGGGTGGGCGTCGACCCGCTTGTCCCCGAACATTCCAGACGGGGAAGAATCATGGCACGATGCAGTGGGGGTGGGTTATACAAGCTCCAGATGCCCGAAGAGACGATGATTTGGGATTAGTTGTGATGAAGACTGTATATGTATGCCTTTGTATGACTGTAACCGAAGGAACTCCGCTTTCTTTTGTTTTGAGCAAAATGCAAATAAAAACATTTAAAAAAAAAAAAAAAACTCGTATAAACATAAAAACAGATTAGGCTAGAGCTTCAAAATTCAGCTTCACATTTTTACTCCCCTCGTTAAAAACCACACAAGGGTGAATAACTGTCAGCCAGAGGTGTCAAAAGAAGTAAGGTTGCAAACACCCTACCTGTTGCTGCGTGCCTGCGCTGTGGCCATGTCTAAATTGGAGCAGATGGCCAAAAGACTAGACCGCTAACAGAGCAGAAAGGGCATCTCCAAATGGTAGCAATAAAAATCACGAGCGGGCACTTAACACGTGCACCAGAGTCGTAAAAACATAAAAACAGATTAGGCAAGAGCTTCAAAATTCAGCTTCAAATTTTTTACTCCCCCGTTAAAAATCACACAAGACTGAACAATTGTCAGCCAGAGGTGTCTAAAGAAGTTAGGGCCAGATGTACGACCCATTTTTTCATGCACAAACGGGTTTGCGAACCCCTTTGCGCATGCAAAAACCTATTGGGCCATGTACATAGCCTATTTAGCGAGTCGCAATTTTTTTGCGACTCGCTAAATAGGTTTTGCGACTCGCTATTTGGAAGGGGCGTTCCCTTCCAAATAGCGAGTCTCAAAACCATGTACAAATGTTTTGCGACCGCAACACTCACAATTACCACCTACTTCAAGTAGGTGGTAATGCATTCGAAAATGGGAAGGGGTCCCCAGGGGACCTCTTCCCCTTTGCAAATGCATGCAAAATTATTTTTTAAGGGCAGGCAGTGGTCCCAGGGACCACTGCCTGCCCTCAAAAACTGAAACGAAAACGTTTCATTTTAAAAAAAAATGCATCCCGTTTTCCTTTAAAGGAAAACGTGCTGCATTTAAAAAAAAAAACTGCTTTATTTAAAAGCAGTCCTAGACATGGTGGTCTGCTGAGCCCAGCAGGCCACCATCCCTGGGAGGGCCGGCATTCCCAATGGGCTCGCAAATTGCGAGAGGCTCATTAATATTAATGAGCCTCGCAATCTGCGACCCCATTGGGAATCGCAAGCAGTGTTAAACACACTGTTGTACATTTCATTTAGCGTCTCGCAATTTGCGACTCGCAATGTGTCGCAAATTGCGAGGCGCTAAATGAAATGGTCGTACATCTGGCCCTTAGATCGCAGACACCCTTCCTAAGAATTTCCTGAAGGAAGCAGGATTCAGTTTCTCTCAGTCTAAACCACAAGGCCAAAGCAAAATGTCCAAACATCAGGGCAGCGCAGCTAATGAAACAGTTCAGTTGGTGCAGGCACCAGTGACTTGTTCCTACCAGGAAAGGTGGATTCCTCTCACAGTGTTCTTGCATGTAAAAATGCTCCTTTCCATCACCTCTCCCCAAAAGGTTTCCTACAAAGTGATTTAGGGGACAGCAAATGACCAGCTGACTTTGTTCAGGCAGTCTGCAGCTTCATATAATCCTGAAATTCACAAAAGGAACATGGGGGTCTACAGCGTCCTCTGAACTGGACACCAAACTTTGGAATGCACCACCAGTCTACATCAGTCTCATCGATAACCATAAACAATTTATTTGCCGCAACCTGAGTGAAGAGAGGAACTTGTGGTTCAAAGTTGGTCAACGACTCCAAGGCATAAGAAAACTGTCCAAAGCTCAGGCCAGTGTAGTTAGCTCGGAATATGGCAGCAGCAACACAACAGTTTGGTTGGTACAGGCACCAGTGTCCTGATCTTCTCAGGTGACAAAAGGTAGTTTCCTCACCCAGAGTATTTTCCATCACTTCTGTCTTAAAGGTTTGTTACAAAGAGATTTAGGAAACAGCATAAAATCATATCACTACTTTGAGTCAGTCTACTGATTCAGGTAATCCTGAGCCTTCTCTGTAGCATACGCCAAATTATGGAATACATCACCACTCCATATCAATATCATAAGACACTTAGGTGGAATCTCATAATATATCTCTTTTCTGCTAACTTGTTAGATCTACTTCTGATTGTAGTGTACCGTTGTAGCTGTGTTTCTGAGCCATTAAATGTGACGCAGCAGTCATAACATAACACTACAAGATCCATGACAGTCACCAACCACGACCGAAACAAAAATTCTCCTTGTAGCACCCCTCACTGAAGAGAGAAGCTAGGAGTCACAGACCAACTTTGAAACAGAAGGCGAAAGCAAAAGCTCCCGAGCTCTGGTCACCAAGTCATAACGTGGCTATGTAGCATGTATGTACTGTCTTGTTCAATGTCTTTTCTCTTCATTTCATTTTTCTTCTACAAGATGGCTCTCCGTAAGTGCTCTTCGCATATTATTATTTGCAATTTTGTTACTATGTACGGTGTCTTTGTTTTAAATGACATAGCTTCATATACATATTACCCAGTGGCAGTTGCCACTGTGCACTATGTAACTAAAGTTAGGTTGGATAATCCATAGGAAGTGAGTTTTTTTTTTTTGCTCGCTAATAACTTTGGTCGCAGTTGCACATAACATTCCTCCCCCCTACCCTTAAAAAATAAAGGTTTATCCCTCGCTGCTCCTTCGTTGAAAGTTTTGCACTGATCAATCAAGCAGAGGCCAAAAAAAATGCAAGGGTCCTAAAAATCTGATTTTCCATAGGCAACTTTGCTCTCCAATACAGAAAAAAAAGTGGAAAGGAATTACACCAAACCTGGCAGAAAGTCATAACCTTAATAACAAAGCGTGGTTTTTGAGAGTTGATGTAAACCAGGCAGATATATCTGGATGATTGGTCCTGTGGGAGCCCTGCATTACGAGAACTTAAAAAACAAATAAGACCTTCTGATTAGCCAAAGGAGCTTCATCGCCCATCCGCCATGTTGGTATCGCAGAACTGGTACTGGCCCGCAGTACCAATCAATCTGATTGCCTGGCTGCAACTCAGAAGAAAATGTTGCTGTCACTGATTCAGGACTCAGTCCCCTTACCCTGAGGACGTTTTTGAAACAGGGTACAAGGGGGCAGGGTAGGGACCCCCAGGTACTTAGTGACCCTCCCCTGGGCACACAAAAAAAAGTTTGGGCGTGGGTACTGCATTAATTTTGCACAAGATCCAGTGCAGGCCTCCCGTGAGAAACTGCAGTCCTCCTGGGAGAGCTGCAGCTCAAGCTTTACCATAATGGTACCAAGGGATAGTGCAAACTTCCCTGGGAAAGCTTGCAAGGTACCACGTTACCATAGGTCGGAAACTTCATTGGTAAGCACCATAGGGCTCGGAAAAAAAATGTGCAGTTAGGCATATGCCTGCGTGCAGTTAGGCATATGCCTGGTTGAAGGCAGTGCACAGCAGGGATTGGGTGCCTGGGGGGGATTCGGAGCAGGGCTTAGTTGGAAGTCAGGCCCTCCGGCAAAACCCCTACTGCAGATGGCAGAAGGCCAGGCACAGAGGGAGTGTTTGTTGTAGGTTGCCTGAAGTGTTTGCATGTATGCTCAAGTATGAATATGAAAAAAAGAAAAAGACATTCACTGAAAAAAAACAAAAGTTAAGGTGATGTTATAGTTAGATGTTGAAATGAGATACCAACTAATGATCAAAAACCAATCCCCCCCAAAAAACCACAAATTAACTAGTGATAGTTTAGCTAAGAATAACTTACGCTCTTGCCATGCACCGCTTATGACCTCACATATTACATCACCCATGACATATTAAATGACACCATTGAGAATATCACCCATGACATCTCAAATGAAATCAATGATGAAATAATCCAGTCTTTCTGATAGTGTCTTATAAGGTTTGTGTGTGAGTTTCTGTATGGGTGATTGAGTGGGTGTGTGAGTGGTTGTATGGGTTGGTCAATGAGTATGTGAGTAGTTGTGTGGTATGTTAGTTGGTTTATGTGAGGATGTACAGGTGAGTGAGTGGATGGGTGTTTAAGTGTGTGAGAGTACCTGTGTGGGTGAGTGAGTGGCTGGTTGAGTGGCTGTGCTGGTGAGTGTCTGTATGGGTGAGTTAGTGGCTGTGTGAGTGGTTGTATGGGTGGGTGTGTGAGTGGGTGTTTGGGTGAGCGAGTGCCTGTATAAGTGGCTGTATGCGTGAGTGGGTGTGTGAGTAGCTGTATGGGAGAGTGGCTGCTGTGAGAGTAGCTGTATGGGTGGCTGTATGGGTGAGGGGGTGTGTGAGTGGCTCAATGGATGAGTGAGTGGGTGTGTAACTGGTTGTATGAGTGTGTCAGTAAGTGTAGGAGTGGTTGTGTGGGTGTGCGAGTGCGTGAGTGAATGTGCGAGAGGTTCTGTGGATGATGTCAGTGATATCATTTGAGATGTCAGCAGTGCATTGCAGGGCGAAAGTTATAGTTAGCTCAGGTAACTATAGCTACTGAATTTCACTGGTTTGTACAAATGAAATCTGAGCCTAACTATAACGTCCCTGTAACCTTTGGGTTTTTTCCAGTGAATTCCTAAGGTTTTTAAAAAAAAAAAATTTTTAATCCTATTTCCTAACTATAACGTCACTGTAACCTTTGGTTTTTCCAGTGACTTTCTACATTTTCTAATTTTTTTAATCCCAACTGTAACCTGTCACCTGTGAGAGTGGGGGTGTGATTGACTCTGTGGGTCTATGAGTAGGTCTGTGAGTGCCTGTGTGAGTGGGTCTGAGTGGGTGTGTGAGTACCTGTGTGAGTGTGAGAGTGTGTGTAGGTCTGTGAGTGGGTCTGTGAGTGCCTGTGTGGGTCTGTGAGTGGGCATGTTAGTGCCTGTGTATGTCTGTAAGTGGTGCTATGCATTTTGGGCATTTGCATGCTATGAGTATTTAAAAAGGAGAACCGGGGACTCTGCTCTCACCAGGTGACGACAAGAAAGAAACAACTCATCACAGTCACTACACATCAGATTGTGCTCCAATAAATCCCCAATGAATTCACCTCCATTAGGCATTTCATATTGTTTTTCAACGTAGAATATGAGAGTAAACACACTTGCTTTGTCTTCACCAAGCCCAAGAAGCTAGGATCGTTTCTGCTTTACTGAAGCAGAGCTTCAACTTGGGCACCTGCTACGTTTGTATTTGTAAGTGCTTCCCGTTGAGGTTTAATTTCTGTGAAATCAGCACCAGGGCCAGAATTTTACCTCATTTTTTCCAAGAAGAGCCCCCAGTTTTGCAGAAAACGTCTACCCAACTGGAGTACTTTCATCTGGTTAATTAGTAAGTGCTACCTCGTTGGGTAAATGTCTTGTGCATATTCTGCACTACAGCTGCGTAAAGAACCATGAGGTAATGTTTTCAGTGACCTTGTGTGCATGTAATTTCGGCAATGATTGTTCCTCGAGTATCTTCATCCATAAATCTGTGATAACGCAAATCCTCTTCAAGAGAGTTGAGTCTCCACCAAACAGAAGTACTTCCTCTTAACTAAATGAAGTAAGTGCTTCTTTGTTTGGTGGAGATGTCCTAGTATTCCTCTGCATCAATAACGCGTCACCAAAATCCATTGGACACACACTCGGAGGCCTTTTGTTAAGCTGACCATCAATGTGGGAAAAGGAGGGAAGACCTTTGTATACTACGAAGGAAAACGAGTTAAGGCCAAAAGGGAGGAGCTTGCAGATGATTTTGGGTATTTGCGTACTCAGGGTAATTAAAAGGCAGAATCATGGACTCTGCTTTCAACAGAATACGACGAGAAAGAAATCACTCATCACAGTCACCCCAGATAAGATTGCAGTCCAATAGATCAACAATGCATTCACCTCCATTAAGGATTTAAGACTGTTTTTCAACGTGGAATATGAGAGGAAACACTTGCTTTGCCTTCCCAAAGCCCAAGAAGTTTTTTTTTTTTTTTTTTAAACAAATGGAGTGGGGGGTTGTGCTGCCCCCCAACCCGGGCCGATTTTGGCCTCGGAAACCCCATCCCCGGGGCCCGGCCATAATTCAATGGGGGAGGAGGGCTGCGCGGTCCAGCCAGGAGATCCATCCCCTGGGGCCTGGCCTTAATTCAATGGGGGAGAGAGGGCCACGCGGCCCCCCTCCCTGGGTGGATTTCAGCCCCAGGGACCCCATCCCCCGGGACCTGGCCATAATTCAATAGGGGCTGCCATCACCCAGGGTCCAACCACGACTACCTAGGTGCCCTGGGGCCCACCCAGTGTGGTTTGATGGAGACCGCGGGGGGAGCCTCAAGGCACCCTTGGTCCTAGCTGGCTCCCCCGCCTCCTGCTAGAAATGCATCTCCCACATGCCAGGAGCAATCTTTCATCTGTTTCTCTACCTGCATGGCAGCGGGAAGGGAAACCGATGAAAACTCTGCTCCTAGCCAGCGGGAGCGGTTTGACAGCTCCCGATAGCTGGGAGCAGAGATATGTTTAATTTTGCTGTCAGCTCCCGCCAAGCTAAAGCAAACTGCTATGTCCCAAGGGTGGGCACCACAGGACATAGCAGGATCTGACCGGGGTGGTGGGGGGGGTTGCGGTCCCCAGGGCCATTAATGGTTCCAAGAGGGAGGTCGCACAGGCCCCCCTCCTATACTTTCCACAGGTCGGCCCGAACAGGTGGTGGTCCCGAGGGGGTCCGTGCGCCCCATTACTATTTTTTTTTAGCCCCAGGGAGGTGGGGGTCCCCGGGTCATATTGAAGCTTCTGGAGGGGGGTCCGCACGGCCCCCCTCCACTATGTTAAAAAAGCCCTGTGGAGGTGATGGTCGAATGGAGGGGGTCCACGCAGCACCCCTCCAAAATTTAAATAAAGCCCGGGGGAAGTGGTGGTCCCCAGGGCTAAAAACAGCTCTTTTATTTTTAAATGCGCGTACATGCCCCCGGGACATGTCCCACCCGGGGGCCTTTTTTTTAAAAAACAAGTGCGGGTGACCGTTTTTGTTTTTCTTCAGATTTGCAACTCGTGATTTTGTGGCAAAAAAAAATGTTATGTTTTCTTGCCTGGTGGGACCACAGGACCAGGGCTAGAGGGTAAGGGTATTCCTACCCTGCTCCCTTTACTTTTTGTTAAACTTTTTTTTGGGACACAGCTGAAGCAGAGTCCCAAGATGGTTGCCAACACTTCATGGTTGAAGTGTTGGCAGCCAATCAGACATCAGCACAAGGACTGTTGAATCCTAGGAGGATCTACGTCCCTAGATATCCAAATTTGGATTGATTTTAATAAGTCTAAACATACTGAATGGATTTGCACCAAATAACAAAAAGCACCCTTTCTAGACCAAGAGCTAGCTTTCTGCCAGATTTGGTATAATTCCGTCCAGCAGTTTGGACTGTAGCCGTGTTTAAAATCCCTATGGGACTTAGCATGGGAACTGCACTTTTATTTGCCCGCCCCCTTTTTCTCAGCCCCGCTTCACGGATCACCTCTACACTTTCCATGTACAACTAGAATCACTGGTGCACTTTTTCATGAAGATTCGTCAAACAAAGCCAAATATATAGGCAAGTCAAAAAACGCTTTTCCTATGGTAACATGGTCCTACCTATAACAACCTCCTGGATAACCTGTACCTCTGTAGTGTAGAAGACGTTAGCAGGTTGGCACTGAAAAAGAAAATTCTTCTGTTTTTAAAATCAGAAGCATTTTCTTTTTAAAATTAAACGTTTGGAAGCAGAGGAACATCCCGAATGTGATTTTTTTGTTGTTGTAACGCCTGTGCGCAGAGCGCCCTGCTGTCACAGCAAAACAAAAGTGAAAGCAGACCGTGCTAATGGCATGGTTTGCTTTCACTTTTGATTAGTGCCGGGGGGCATAACCCCCATTCTTGGAACCCATTTGGGGGATTGTTGGGGGTGAGGCAGAGAGCCCACTAAAAAGTGGGGCATGAAGATTTTACTTTTTTTAGGGTGGAAACCTACTCCAAGTGGGCATGGGCCTCTGCTCCTTCCCACCTGCAGGGAATGAAAGTCTTGCATGACTCACACTGTCCCTGGTTTGATCTGTCTCTGTTGCTGGCACCAGGCCCAACCACACAAGTGGGGCAGCATTTTTATCAGGAGAAGTGTGGAAAAACTGGGTCGTAGTAATTTTTGGCTCCCCACACATTCTAGAAGTTTCCAACATGAAAATGTGTGATTTTCACCCCAAAGTCTGAGGTTTAGAGTGCATTGTAGGTAAGATAACTTTGTGAGATCCACACAAGGTACACCACACCAGACTGCATTGGTTGTCTAGTACTCATGTCGTCGTTTGGTGGGTTTCACTACGTAGCGGCCAAGCCGGGACTAAATACAGCAGCTACCGCCATCGCCAAATCAGGTCAATTTTTCACAGGAAACTGTGTCTCCATGTTACATTTTGGTGTCAGTTCTGTCGTAGATGCTAGGCCATGGGACAAGCGTTGTAACACTTGGTGGTAGAAATTTTTTGGATCCGCACAAATTCCTAAACTATCCCTCACAGAAGTGTGCATGATTTCTGGCAAAGTATGAGGCTTGATAGGCATTGTTGGTAATAAAATGTTGAGATTCACTCAAGGCACACACACTGGACTCCCCCAGGAGTCTAGCTCTTAAAAACGTCTGGGTTTGGGTGTTTTATCTGGATGGTGGCCGAGTTCAGGCCCAAAACACACAGTTAGCAGCACAGCCCAAAAAAAAAGGGTTGTTTTAAGTAGAAAAGTTTGATCTGTTCATGTTGCGCTTTATGGCCTTTCCTGTCACAGGCACTGGGCCCACCAGCACAAGAGGGGTACTGGACATCATCTGAGAATCCAGTGGAAAAACATCCAGGTACGTTGGTTAAAAACAACACTGCTGTCCATAGCACGGGGAACAGAACATGCAGTGTCCAATCAATTAAGCAGAATGCACTTGACAGTCTTCTATCATCTACTGGTAGAACGAAAGTAGTGTGCATGCCCTCTGGCAAAGGAGGCAAGTCATGTCCAACAGGTGCTTGTTTAATAACCCCGGACACAAACTGCATTGAGAGAGCATAATGCAAAACCAGTGGAAAAAAAATACTTTTTGCCCACAGCGTCAATTATTTTTGATTCTCTGTCTAGTAGAGAGGAAGGAAAATAAGTTGGTTTTACTTTACTCATGGCCTGTACTACAAGGCTTTCCGAGACTCTAAGTTACATAAAAAACTTTGGAACGCCTACTGCTCGAAGGTGACTCATAGCTCCAGCGGAAAATGGTTTTGGCCAAGTAACCAGGATTGATTCAGCCAGAGTATCATGGTTGAAAGGCAACAACGGATTAGAGGTCAAAAGCCCAGGCTGCAAAATTTCTGTGGAGGTTAGCCTTCATCTCTTGTGTGGGCCGAAGTAATTCCAGGAATTCTAAAGCCCTGTAAAAAACTGCCATACAGTAGGCACTTTCCTCCATAGGAGGCCCTAAATTTGAATCCAGGATGGATTCCAGAGAGGTATCCAAGCCACTGGCATTTCTTAAATCGAGATAAAGATCACCATCGTTATAAGGAGGTGGATTCAAATTTTCTCACTCCTCCACATCATCATCATGTGGATTATGTTAGAGACCTTGAATGGCATCTGAACACAACCCAAAAATGTCCTCCATCTTCTGGAAGTAAGGATGTCAAGACAAGGACTGGAGGGGAGCCCTCATCATCCCCATTTGCTTTGGTACTACCTTGACATAGGACAGGCTCTAGCTTTATGTGGTTAAAGATCGGAGGCTTGACTGGTGGTGGATCCAAAGCCAACATAAAATTGTAATCGGCGCAAATGAAGGATCAGGAGGTGTGGTCTGCCACATAGGTGTGGAGATGCAGATCGGCGTCATTGCCAGAAATAGCTGACTTCAGTGTCCCTTGATCGCCAGCTGAAGTTTGACTTTAGGGATCAACAAGACCATAGGGTAGGAAGGTGCACCACATGGAGCCGGCATCAACTTAAAATCTGCAGCCTGGACTCTTTGAAGGCCGCAAACTGTTGCAGTGTGAAGATGATTTGGAGAACTTGAGGTGCGTAGTCTCCAAGTTCAGCAGCGGATCTGAGTTTAACACCAAAGACAGAGTCAGGCCTGCATGACTGCCTCCTAGATGGAGAGCTTCTTGACCAAGGAGCTTTGTTGCATTTCTTTAGCTTCTTTCTCGACTTTACCTTGTACTTCTCTTCCGATTTTGCCTTCGGCCCACCGAATGAGGGCAATCTCAACTGAGACCAACCTGGATTCTTGCATTTCACAACAAAAGCCTTGGCCTCTGTACTTGATGGCCTTGGAGTCAGTCTTTGTCCCAAGGCACCATAAACAGACATTGCGTGGGTCCATCGGCTACATCTCCTTCCAAAACACATGGCATGGCTTGAAATCTGCATCATAGGGGCGACATCCTTCCGCACTGTCAAAGTAAAGAATTTAGTGAAAAACTGAAATATGTAGGAGCAGGGCTCCAGATCTGTATCTTCAGGCACATAAAAAGAGAAACTTAAGTCAGTGTGCAGGGTTGGGTCCTTTATGCAGCTCTGTATCGTCATATCTGGAGGTGGGATGGAGTTGCCATGGAGGTTGATGGCACCACCTGTTGAGGCGCAGGAACATTTGCAAGACCTTCCGGATCCAGTCTGACACTTGGGGAAATTTTCAAGGTGAGGAATCTTCGATAACAAGTATCCATCACAACCACACCATGTCAGAAATGAGTCCACTATGGCAAGTATCAGCCATAGTTTATGGATATCTATGAAATGGCCCCAAGGTTATTAGCAAATCAAAAATGTTGGACACCTCTCTTTAAGTTTGCTCTCCTCCCTTTACCGGATCTCATTGAAACCAAGTTAGTGCCCTGTACTTAACTTGCAAACAGCCAGAAAACCGTCATGCAGATTCATTAAACAGTGCAAAGTAATCAGCAAATTAACACTTTTTTGGTCCTGCATTTAACTGCAGCCTCATTGATGGATTTACCCGAAACAAAATATCAAGAGTAAGCTATACATGCTTAGTTTCAAGCCGTGCCAAACCAAATCAATGCTTTTTTGGGCTCCCTCTTTAACTTTGTCTGCTCTTTGGGTATGCATTAAACTCAGGCGTCCTGCAGAGGACATCACCTGCAAAGTACCTGTCAAATTTAGCGCATATTCACTAAACAGAATCAAATTTGCTGTGCATCTTTATTTCCTTCAACTGCATTGGCGTCTAAGTGCTAGGCTCCATATGGCTTTCAGGCAGGATGATGCATGAACAAAATGAGGGCTGATGGCCCTTTAAATCAGTCATTTGTTTTGGGCCAGCTGGAATGTAAATTCAGAAAAGTCCCGTTGCCACCTGCACATTGCTGCTCAAAACGGAAACGTGTGGGCACTGCTGAATTATTTCTCGGTATCGGAAAATGACACCAGGAGAAATTCAGCATGTTTCCTTGAGTTGGCAGGATCCCAGATCCTGCCAAGAATTAGCTGCTGGAACCAAAATCCAGCAGGATCTCCTTACTTTGCAGCACCGGTCTTAGTTCAATTTCTCCAAAACAAGCCTTTGCTCGCCATAATCACTCTTTTACTCAACATTGACTTTATGGATATGTGCACTGTCCACAAACAATGCAATTTATATGAATCTATTGTTCTGACGCCAGATCTTCTATATGGAGTTTGCTGCTCTTACATGGCAATAATACAGAAAATCTTCTCTTTCTTACAACTCAAGTGACTAAAACACACAACCAGTACAAGTCATACAGAGAGAACAGGAAGCCTTATCGTGTTTTTGTTTGATGTAAACTTTGCTTTCTTGTCACTTCTTCACCAGTCAAAAGAACTATAACATCAAACACTGCAAGTCATACTCATTCTTTTAAATATTCATTAAAGTATGCAGGAATCTCACTAAGCTTCTCAGTGAAGTGAAAGCAGATCTAGACACTTAACTTTGGCAAAGTACTTTTGAGTCCATTTGCTTTTTGAAACCTATGCTATCTCTCTCTGCAAATATGGGCCTTATTCTGCCCAGCTTCCTATTCCAAGACTAAACACTGCACGACCAGCTCACCTTCAGTCAAGAAAGCAAACCACAACAACCTTATTCGCATTCAATGTTCTCCTTGCTGCTGAAACAAAGAATCTCAACAACAATCATTTTAGTCTGCACATTACCCAATACCAGATCACTGAATGCACACCATGCTTTCACTGCTGATCTCATTAATAAATTCAACCTTGATATCATTTGAATCTTGAAAATTTGGCTCTATACTTATTTACAATCTATACTGGACTCCCTGGACCCTCCCGGTTATGCCATCCTTCGGAAAGAGAGAGATCAAACAAGACAGAGGCTCAGCTATCGCCCACAAAGAATCCCTAACTTATACATGTTCCACCACTCCTACATATTCCTCCTTCAAAATCACTAAAATTGGTGCATCCTGGACTTCTTATACACATTGCCTACACATCATCTACCACCCACAGAAGCTTAAGGCTCTTTTTGAGTCAGAGTTTGCAGACAGTATCGTGGCTAAACTCATGCTTTCCCATTACACCTTCCACAATGATTTTAATGCTGACTTGGGCAACAATAGATGCAAACCCATTAAATCACTTGAAGCTCCACTTCAAGTGCCCAACCTCCAACACACACAAAGGGTCAGATGTCAGATACTATATCTCAATATTGTGAGTCCTATGATGATTGAATGGTCGTTCCCACTAAAACTGATTGGTCCGATCGCTTACCAATTATATTCCTGCAGCATTAATCTGCCTCTTTTAACTAAGGCTCCTTCACACAAAGTCTGGATACATTATCTTAATAATATATGCAGATCAGTACTGGAAGAGCATTTTTCATCTTAAACAGGTCTACAGAAAAATGGCACAAATGAAACAATGCTTCACTCTCACATGGGTCCTCCCTGAACTCTTAAAACATGGCCTAATCACACCAATCCTCAAATTTCCTAACCTAGACGTAAGTTCTAAAGCACAACATGGGCTTCAGAGGCTATCTACTCAAATAGCTATCAGCTTCAGATTTTTAGCACCTTTCTCCCCCTAATGTGTTCTTTCCGTTCCACACCTGATACTGCCTTCTTGATGGTGCCACACATTAGTAAAGTTGCTAAAAGGTTGAAATGTCACTTACATGTCTTAAAACAACAGACTTTGTTAACATCTATCTGGTCATCTAAAGCCTACACTGCACATTTATATCACATCTAAACTTTGATAATGTAGATCTGGTGGTTTGCCACATTGTGGGCTACGGCCAGGTTCTTATTATTATTCACAAGAAATTTGATAACATTACATATAGGCGGGAAGTTGGGATGCCTCATGCACAAAGCAATACAAACACTCAATACTGCCTTTGACTTTGCTCAAAATCTCCAGTGGTAAAAGGCATCTGCAAAGAATGATTGCACTCTGGGAATGCTCTCATTTCAGAACATCACATGCTCAAAATCATTAATTATCAGGTGTGGCTGCCATCTTCTGGAATCCATTACCATATTGTGCAACAAGTCTATAATTTAACTTGCCAAAACCTGCCATTTATCCAGGCTATTTTCTCAAAAGCTATTGAATGAATTTACATCAAACGAACCACAGACACTCTTTTCAGTAAAGTTGCAGTTTCATGCCAAATTTTGTGCAGTTCAGTTTAGTGGATTTTGCTGTAGCAAAAAGCATTCTCATATGAGAGTTAAAACGAAGAACACTCATATGCATCCCCCAACCGCCTTTTTAATTTTTCCTCCTCTGCACACATCTACACGAAATGTGGCACTTTTAACCTATACCAGATGTACTTTTTGGTAAGATTTCATGCAGATTCATCACCCAGAGCCAAAGTTAAAAGAAAAACAAAAATCAAATTTTTAATAGCTACTCAGAGTCATAACTAAAGAGTTGCTATCGCTGCTTCAGATTGCTTCCACTGACTTGTGACGCTATAGAATGGAGCGTCACGGTCAGGGTTTGTGTGCGGGCATCACCGCAGATATTCCAATGACAACACTACTCCACTTCCAGAGCATGAACGAGCCACTCCATCCAATTGTTGGGCACAAATTGTTTTAGTTCAGCAAAAGTTCGCTCTGCTCATGACGCGTTTCGACCCCTTAAATTGTCTTCACATGAATTGCAGATCAGCCTGTTCTTCAAATACAAAGTGCTTAAACAGAAGAAGGACCATGGGTGGGTATTTATATACCTGAACTAAAGTGGTAGAAATGAACTTCAGGTGAGATAAAATATAATAAGTAAAGACACACAGTAGAGCATTGTAGTACTCTCAGTAAATAGGCACGATGAACTACCAAACAATTTACATGTTGCAGCTTTCTTTACTGAAACTAAAGCAGAATGACAAAGTAAACGTGACTCCACTGCTTTTAATCTCCCGTGTCCACTCAGGTACCATTAACACAATAACCATAGTGCATTGTTTTTGCATCATCTCGTAACATCCACCCAGAACTTCACCAACAGTGTTAACAGAAGTGGAGTAGTGTTGTCATTGGAATATATATATATATCCATACAACCTCCTAACTTCGACAAAGCAGATATATATATATATATTCACTGAAAAAACCATAGGTTTCAGACACGTTATAGTTAGAAATTAGCATTTAAAAAACCTTTGAAATTCACTGAAAAAACCATAGGTTTTAGGGACAGTTATAGTTAGTTGGACATTTCACTCGTACAAAACCATAGAAATTCCCCCGTTATAGTTAGTTCAGCTAACTATAACTCGCGCCCCCGCAATGCACTGCTGATGATGTCACATATTACATCACTCATGACATGGTCAGTGACATCACTGATGACATCTCAAATGACATCACTGATGACATCACTGATGACATCATCCAGTGGCTGTGTGTTTCTGTAAAGTTTAAATATGTTTAATATATATAGGGAAAGGCGTATTGAAGAATGAGTGGGAGTATAAGTGTCTGAATGGATGATTTAGTACGTGAGTGACTGACTCTACAAGTGAGTGATTAAACGTATCTTACTGAATTGCATGGGTTAGTGACTAAACTGTGTGAATGTCTGTATCCGTCTGTTTGTTGGTGTGTAAATGGATGCATGGATTTGCGAATAGCTACATGAGTGTCTATATGGGTTATTGATTGGTTCTCTGAGTATCTGTATGGCTGCCTGAGTGTTTGTGTGGGTGGGGTGTGTGTGACTCTTGTACATAGATGTGTGAGTGGGTGATTCACTGGGTGCATGATTTCAAGAGTGCATCTGTGATGGACTGCTTGGGTGGGTGAGTGTGTGTATGGGTGTGTTAGTGAGTGAATGTATATCTCAGTGGTACATGTGCGAGTAACTACATATGTAAAAGGCAATATATATGTGTGTTAGAGTATTTAAATGGCTATAAGTGAGAGTATGTGATAGTGAGAGTGGCTGTATGGATGCATGTGTGCTTGTATCAGTTATTGTATAAGAGCGTAAGAATGTGCTAGTATTTGTATGAGTAAGTGAGCTGGTGTGTGTATAACTGTATAGGTGAGTAAATGGGTGTGTGATTAATTTTTTGCATGACTGACTAGGTGTGTGAGTACTTCTATGGATGAGTGGCGGTGTGTGTGTGTTTATATAGGTGTATGAGTGCATATGATAGTCCTGTACTGAGTGACTGTAAGTATGAGTGACTGTACGGGTGAGTGAGTGGATGTGTGTGTAGACCTAAGAATCAGTGAGTGGGTATGTAGTTTTTGGTGTTGGAGTGTCTATGGTTTTGAGAATGGCAGTCTGTAATTTAGAGTGGGTGTATCAAAAGTTATATTAGGGTGTGAGAAGATGCATGAAATTATCACTATGGATGATGTCATCAGTGATGTCATTTGAGATGTCATCAGTGATGTCATCAGTGATGTCACTGACCATGTCATGAGTGATGTAATATGTGACGTCATCAGCAGTGCATTGCGGGCGCGAGTTATAGTTAGCTGAACTAACTATAACGTGGGGAATTTCTATGGTTTTGTACGAGTGAAATGTCCAACTAACTATAACTGTCCCTAAAACCTATGGTTTTTTTCAGTGAATTTCAAAGGTTTTTTAAATGCTAATTTCTAACTATAACGTGTCTGAAACCTATGGTTTTTCAGTGAATTTCAAAGGTTTTTCAAATGCTAATTTCTAACTATAATCGTGCCTGAAACCTATGGTTTTTCAGTGAATTTCAAAGGTTTTTTAAATGCTAGTTTCTAACTATGCCTACAGAGGTAGGACATGTGAAGAAAGAAGAAAAAAACGCACAGAAAGAAGCAAAAGATGTGCAGAAAGAACCAACAGAGCAGCAGAAAGAGGCCTTGTTGCAAACTCATCCTGTGCCCACAACTTTTTCAGACGGGTACTGGTGGTAACTGACTCTGACTAACCAGACCCAGTGCTATGCTAAAAGACACTTAGAATACAGTGAAAACACCTACATACACTAGGGAACACTATGCGTTGGGGTACCCTGTGATTAGCATGATCTCCTCTGCAAGTCCCTAGTACATAATAGGGCAGGGGGATTAAAACTACCTCTTAAAACGCGCTGCAGGGCGCGTTTGCACAGTGGTGAAGAGAGGGGCCTGAGGTGACATGTATGCAAGCGCGTCCGTGGGCGCGTTTAGGCAAGGGATTAAGTCCCTTGAATCCTGAGGGTCCCTAGGGCCTAACTAGCCCCCCAGGTACCTACAGTTAGGACCACAGAGCTGAGTTGCAGAGAGGCTGCCCGAGGCCACGCACCTTTTCACCTCTCTGAAACGCAACTCTGTTGTGCTTACTGAAGGTACCTGGTGGGCTGAGTTGGCCCCCAGGGTCCCTCAGGATTCAAAGGGAATTAATTCCCAACTTAAAACGCACCACAGGGCGTGTTTGCGCACATGTCACGTGAGGCCCCGCCCCTCCCTTCACCACTGTGCAAACGCGCCCGTGGAGCGTTTTGAGTTGGGGATTAGTTCACCTTGAATCCTGAGGGTCCCTGGGGCCCAACTAGCCCACCAGGTACTTCCAGTAAGCACCACAGGGCCTGCGTTGCAACGCCTGTAACAAATTGTGCAGTTGTGTTTAGGTAGTGAAGAGGGTCGTGCTGGGGGTAGTGTTTTAGGGTTTAGGGTAGTGCAGTGGTGTTTGTGTAGTGTAGGGGTCATGCTGGGGGTAGATTTAGGGTTAGGGTAGTGCAGTGGTGTTTGGGTAGTGTAGAGAGTCGTGCTGGGGGAGTGTTTTAGGGTATAGGGTAGTGCAGTGGTGTTTGGGTAGTGTAGGGGGTCGTGCTGGGGGTAGTGTTTTAGGGTTTAGGTAGTGCAGTTGTGTTTGGGTAGTGTAGGGGGTCGTGATGGGGTAGTGATTTAGGTTTAGGGTAGTGCAATGGTGTTTGGGTAGTGTAGGGGTACTGCTGGGGGTAGTGTTTTAGGTTTAGGGTAGTGCAGTGGTGTTTGGGTAGTGTAGGGGTACTGCTGGGGGTAGTGTTTTAGGGTTTAGGGTAGTGCAGTGGTGTTTGGGTAGTGTAGGGGTTCGTGCTGGGGGTAGTTTTTAGGGTTTAGGGTAGTGCAGTGGTGTTTGTGTAGTGTAGGGGGTAGTGTTTTAGGTTTAGGGTAGTGCAGTGGTGTTTGTGTAGTGTAGGAGGTCTTGTTTTAGGGTTTAGGGTAGTGCAGTGGTCTTTGGGTAGTGTAGGGAGTCGTGCGGGGGTAGTGTTTAGGGTTTGGGCAGTGCAGTGGTGTTTGGGTAGTGTAGGGGGTCGTGCTGGGGTAGTGTTTTAGGGTTTAGGGCAGTGCAGTGGTGTTCGGGTAGTGTAGGGGGTCGTGCTGGGGGAGTGTTTTAGGGTTTAGGGCAGTGCAGTGGTGTTCGGGTAGTGTAGGGGTCGTGCTGGGGGAGTGTTTGAGGGTTTAGGGCAGTGCAGTCGTGTTCGGGTAGTGTAGGGGGTCGTGCTGGGGGTGGTGTTTCAGGATGTAGGGCAGTGCAGTGGTGTTCGGGCAGTGTAGGGGTCGTGCAGGGCGTGGTGTTTCAGGAGTTTAGGGCAGTGCTGTGGTGTTCGGGCAGTGTAGGGGTCGTGCAGGGGTGGTGTTTCAGGGTTTAGGGCAGTGGTGTTCGGGCAGTGTAGGGGTCGTGGCTGGGGGTGGTGTTTCAGGGTTTGGGGCAGTGCAGTGGTGTTCGAGCAGTAAAGGGGTCGTGCTGGTGGTGGTGTTTCAGGGTTTAGGGCAGTACAGTGGTGTTCGGGCAGTGTAGGGGGTCGGGCTGGGGTTTCAGGGTTTAGGGCAGTGCAGTGGTGTTCGGGCAGTGTAGGGGGGCTTGCTGGGGCTGGTGTTTCAGAGTCTAGGGTAGTGCAGTGGTGTTTGGGTAGTGTAGGGAGTCGTGCTGGGGGGAGTGTTTTAGGGTATAGGGTAGTGCAGTGGTGTTTGGGTAGTGTAGGGGGTCGTGCTGGGGGTAGTGGTTTAGGGTAGTGCAGTTGTGTTTGGGTAGTGTAGGGGGTCGTGATGGGGTAGTGATTTAGGGTTTAGGGTAGTGCAATGGTGTTTGGGTAGTGTAAGGGGTACTGCTGGGGTAGTGTTTTAGGGTTTAGGTAGTGCAGTGGTGTTTGGGTAGTGTAGGGGGTACTGCTGGGGGTAGTGTTTTAGGGTTTAGGGTAGTGCAGTGGTGTTTGGGTAGTGTAGGGGTTCGTGCTGGGGTAGTTTTTAGGGTTTAGGGTAGTGCAGTGGTGTTTGTGTAGTGTAGGGGGTAGTGTTTTAGGGTTTAGGGTAGTGCAGTGGTGTTTGTGTAGTGTAGGAGGTCGTGTTTTAGGGTTTAGGGTAGTGCAGTGGTCTTTGGGTAGTGTAGGGAGTCGTGCGGGGGGTAGTGTATTAGGGTTAGGGTAGTGCAGTGGTCTTTGGGTAGTGTAGGGGTTCGTGTGGGGTAGTGTGTTTAGGGATTAGGGTAGTGCATTGGTGTTTGGGTAGTGTAGGGGGTCATGCGGGGATAGGGTTTAGGGTTTAGGGCAGTGCAGTGGTGTTTGGGTAGTGTAGGGGTCGTGCTGGGGGAGTGTTTTAGGGTTTAGGGCAGTGCAGTGGTGTTCGGGTAGTGTAGGGGGTCGTGCTGGGGGAGTGTTTTAGGGTTTAGGGCAGTGCAGTGGTGTTGGGGGTAGTGTAGGGGTCGTGCTGGGGGGAGTGTTTGAGGGTTTAGGGAAGTGCAGTCGTGTTCGGGTAGTGTAGGGGGTCGTGCTGGGGGTGGTGTTTCAGGATGTAGGGCAGTGCAGTGGTGTTCGGGCAGTGTAGGGGGTCATGCAGGGCGTGGTGTTTCAGGGTTTAGGGCAATGCTGTGGTGTTCGGGCAGTGTAGGGGGTCGTGGCAGGGGTGGTGTTTCAGGGTTTAGGGCAGCAGTGGTGTTCGGGCAGTGTAGGGGGTCGTGCTGGGGGTGGTGTTTCAGGGTTTGGGGCAGTGCAGTGGTGTTCGAGCAGTAAAGGGGTCGTGCTGGGGGTGGTGTTTCAGGGCTTTAGGGCAGTACAGTGGTGTTCGGGCAGTGTAGGGGGTCATGCTGGGGCTGGTGTTTCAGGGTTTAGGGCAGTGCAGTGGTTTTCGGGCAGTGTAGGGGGTCTTGCTGGGGCTGGTGTTTCAGGGTTTAGGGTAGTGCAGTGGTGTTTGGGTAGTGTAGGGAGTCGTGCTGGGGGGAGTGTTTTAGGGTATAGGGTAGTGCAGTGGTGTTTGGGTAGTGTAGGGGGTCGTGCTGGGGTAGTGTTTTAGGGTTTAGGGTAGTGCAGTTGTGTTTGGGTAGTGTAGGGGGTCGTGATGGGGGTAGTGATTTAGGGTTTAGGGTAGTGCAATGGTGTTTGGGTATTGTAAGGGGTCACTGCTGGGGGTAGTGTTTTAGGGTTTAAGGGTAGTGCAGTGGTGTTTGGGTAGTGTAGGGGGTACTGCTGGGGGTAGTGTTTTAGGGTTGAGGGTAGTGCAGTGGTGTTTGGGTAGTGTAGGGGTTCGTGCATGGGGGTAGTTTTTAGGGTTTAGGGTAGTGCAGTGGTGTTTGTGTAGTGTAGGGGGGTAGTGTTTTAGGGTTTAGGGTAGTGCAGTGGTGTTTGTGTAGTGTAGTGCTGGAGGTCGTGTTTTAGGGTTTAGGGTAGTGCAGTGGTCTTTGGGCAGTGTAGGGGTCGTGCTGGGGGTGGTGTTTTAGGGATTAGGGTAGTGCATTGGTGTTTGGGTAGTGTAGGGGGTCATGCGGGGGTAGTGTTTAGGGTTTAGGGCAGTGCAGTGGTGTTTGGGTAGTGTAGGGGGTCGTGCTGGGGTAGTGTTTTAGGGTTTAGGGCAGTGCAGTGGTGTTCGGGTAGTGTAGGGGGTCGTGCTGGGGGTAGTGTTTTAGGGTTTAGGGCAGTGCAGTGGTGTTCGGGTAGTGTAGGGGTCGTGCTGGGGGAGTGTTTGAGGGTTTAGGGCAGTGCAGTCGTGTTCGGGTAGTGTAGGGGGTCGTGCTGGGGGTGGTGTTTCAGGATGTAGGGCAGTGCAGTGGTGTTCGGGCAGTGTAGGGGGGTCGTGCAGGGCGTGGTGTTTCAGGGTTTAGGGCAGTGCTGTGGTGTTCGGGCAGTGTAGGGGGTCGTGCAGGGGTGGTGTTTCAGGGTTTAGGAGCAGTGGTGTTCGGGCAGTGTAGGGTGTCGTGCTGGGGGTGGTGTTTCAGGGTTTGGGGCAGTGCAGTGGTGTTCGAGCAGTAAAGGGGGTCGTGCTGGGGGTGGTGTTTCAGGGTTTAGGGCAGTGCAGTGGTGTTCGGGCAGTGTAGGGGTGGTGCAGGGGCGGTGTTTCAGGGTTTAGGGCAGTGCAGTGGTGTTCGGGCAGTGCAGGGGGTGGTGTTTCAGGGGTTTAGTGCAGTGCAGTGGTGTTCGGGCAGTGTAGGGGTCCTGCTGGGGCTGGTGTTTCAGGGTTTAGGGCAGTACAGTGGTGTTCGGGCAGTGTAGGGGGTCGTGCTGGGGCTGGTGTTTCAGGGTTTAGGGCAGTGCAGTGGTGTTCGGGCAGTGTAGGGGTTGTGCTGGGGCTGGTGTTTCAGGGTTTAGGGCAGTGCAGTGGTGTTCGGGCAGTGTAGGTGGTGGTGCTGGGGCTGGTGTTTCAGGGTTTAGGGCAGAGCAGTGGTGTTCGGGCAGTGTAGGGGGGTCATGCTGGGGCTGGTGTTTCAGGGTTTAGGGCAGTGCAGTGGTGTTCGGGCAGTGTAGGGGTCTTGCTGGGGCTGGTGTTTCAGGGTTTAGGGCAGTGCAGTGGTGTTCGGGCAGTGTAGGGGTCGTGCTGGGGGTGGTGTTTCAGGTTTTAGGGCAGTACAGTGGTGTTCGGGCAGTGTAGGGGGTCGTGCTGGGGCTAGTGTTTCAGGGTTTAGGGCAGAGCACTGGTGTTCAGGCAGTGTAGGGGGTTGTGCTGGAGGTGGTGTTTCAGGGTTTAGGGCAGTGCAGTGGTGTTTGGGCAGTGTAGGGGGTCGTGCTGGGGGTGGTGTTTCAGGGTTTAGGGCAGTGCAGTGGTGTTCGGGCAGTGTAGGGTGTCATGCTGAGGGGTGGTGTTTCAGGGTTTAGGGCAGTGCAGTGGTGTTCTGGCAGTGTAGGGGGTCGTGCAGGGGTGGTGTTTCAGGGTTTAGGGCAGTGCAGTGGTGTTTGGGCAGTGTAGGGGTCGTGCAGGGGTGGTGTTTCAGGGTTTAGGGCAGTACAGTGGTGTTCGGCCAGTGTAGGTGGTCTTGCTGGGGGTGGTGTTTCAGGGTTTAGTGCAGTGGTGTTCGGGCAGTGTAGGGGGTCGTGCTGGGGGTGGTGTTTCAGGGTTTAGGGCAGTGCAGTGGTGTTCCGGCAGTGTAGTGGGTCGTGCTGGGGGTGGTGTTTCAGGGTTTAGGGCAGTGCAGTGGTGTTTGGGCAGTGTAGGGGGTCGTGCTGGTGTTTCAGGGTTTAGGGCATTGCAGTGGTGTTCGGGCAGTGTAGGCGGTCGTGCTGGGGATGGTGTTTCAGGGTGTAGGGCAGTGCAGTGGTGTCCGGGCAGTGTACGGGGTTGTGCTGGGGCTGGTGTTTCAGGGTTTAGGGCAGTGCAGTGGTGTTCGGGCAGTGTAGGGGTCGTGCTGGGGCTGGTGTTTCAGGGTTTAGGGCAGTGCAGTGGTGTTCGGGCAGTGTAGGTGGTCGTGCTGGGGCTGGTGTTTCAGGGTTTAGGGCA